>JAQGAK010000279.1:0-103094 GCA_034696945.1 Lipothrix lubbocki
TAATGACAAATGGCTCATGTGTTTGAATTTCAGCTTCCAGTGCTTGATGTTTCTTTTGCAAATTTTGAACTGCGGTTAAAGAATTTCCCAAGTCTGTGGAGGTAGCAACAGGTTGTTTTTCTTTAATCCACTGGAGTTCATCCTCCAAGTCGCGTAAGAAATGATATAATTTCAAAGCGTCTTCCAAGTTATCTTTTCGAATATGTAACGGTTCTTGAAGAGAATTGTAACGTTTTACAACGCCATCTACTCTCTCTTTGATCTCATCTTTTAGGAAATGATTAGACCTTTCAAATGCACTAGCAGTGTGAGTTATTTGTTCGATGTGCTCTCCATGGTTAGCGAAGTCCCCGTTCAATTGTTGCCATTTCTTGAGCAGATGCTGCACAGAAGTTAAATCTCTACCATGGTCTTCGGATTCCAGTTGTTGTTCTACCTCATCCATCCAAGTGTCCAGATCGTCTAGATTTTGATTGAAAAGGAGCGCTTGGTGAGCTTCTTGTAACCTATCTTTTCTCAACGTGGCAGACTCTTGAAGCTGTTTCCAGAGACTTTGAAGTCCTTCCACCCGCAGAGAAATTTCACGGGCTGCGAAGTGATCCTCTTTATTGGCAACTAAAGACTCCCCTTCCTGATAGACGCTCGAAACTCGACTTTCGTTCGCTAACAATTCGGCCTCAAATGCTTGATGCTTCTGTATCTTACTCTGGAGGTTTGACATGTCTCGGTAGCATTCATCCGTTGCTACTTGCATCTTTTCCAGGATCCATACTTCAACTTCATGAACGTTGCGAAGGAACTGATGGAATGCCTTTGACTCGTAAAGTTTAGATTTTCTAGCAGCTGTAGCTTTGATCAATTTATCTTGCCTCGTCTCTAATTCACTTAAAGCTTTCTTAATGGTAGGAGCAGAGTAGTGGCCAGCCCTCAAAAGTTCTTCTCCAAATTTTTGCAGCTCAACCACTCGTTTTAGTTGTACATCTAAGGATTGTTCTAGAGCTTCATGTTTGCGCAATAAAGCTTCCACACTAGTGAGAGAGTCGCCTAGATCATCGTTGTTAAGGAATGCTTCTTTATCAGCAAGAATGGCCTCTGCTTCTTCCACCATTGTATTGAACTGTTGTAGTTTCTGAGCTTGTTTCAACTTATTTTCGCGTTCCTTGCAGCTGTCGTTTAATTTGTTTCTGAGTTCATCAAGTTGCTCAATACCATTCTTTAGTTCAACCTTCGAGGGATGATCTTCTGTTATTAATCTTTGGCCGAATTTTTTCAAACTATCAAAATTATCCTGTCGTCCAGAAATTTCAGCTTTACGCTCTTCTTGAAGTTGAAGTAACGCTTCAGCTTCGACACTGGAGTGAGGGAGCTCCCCGGTATTCATTTTGGCTACCATATCCTCCACCCAAATTTCTAACTCTCTCATGTCTTCCATAAACTTGTGGAAAGTCGAGGAATCAGATAGAGCAGTCCTCCTATTAATACTAGCTGTACTTAAACTGTCCCAAGCATACTTGACACTATCCAGCTTCTCAGTTATTGGATCGGACTGATCTGCATACTTTGTAACAAGACTGGTGTGCTCTCTAGTTAGGTCACCGAGCTTTTGACCAATGGCACTCATATCCCTCTCTGAAGCATCTTGTCTGCGAAGTAGTGAAACTACGGAGTCCAAATCTTTTCCCACGTCTTCTAAGGCTAAGGTCAGCATTTTTTCATTTATTCGACCTTGTGTATCTTCAGCATCACGGTTAAAGGAATGAATCTCCAATGCACCGCTAAGTTTATCCCTGTAGTTAGCCAGGTCGCCTTTAAGATTATTCCATTTGCTGTTGAGTCGATTTTTTCTTTCTTCTACCCACTTATTCTCTTTTTCTTTCTTTGGCTGACTCAATAGTTTCTCAGCTAGTTGATTTATGCTACGGATACGAGAGTCATCTACTCGCATACCGGAGTCCACATCATCCAGTTTTCTAATAATTTCCTGACAATGTTCGTAATCTTTACCAACATCACCAGCTACAACCAAAAGCTCCTTTTCACGAATCCAGGCCTCAACTTTCTCTACCTGATTGTTAAAATCTAAAATATCTTGCGCCTCTTCTAAACCTTTACCACAATTTTCGGACTCCGCAAGAAGAGCTTTCCAGGCTTGAAGGAAGTTCTGGATTTGGATGTTAATCTCTTTGGACTTGCGATGATTTCTATCGACTAGATATCGCCCATTATCTGCTATTTGTTTTATTCTAGGCTCGTTAGCGTCCAATTCTGCTTCGAATGCATGATGTTTCTTTAACTTCTTGATTTTCTCTTCTAGTGTTGTGACAGCTGTGTGACTAGCTTCTACCTCTAGCTTTTTCTTCTTCTCACCTATCCAAATTTGCGCTTCATCAACATCACGTAAAAATTGGACATACAAAAGATTTTCCTCCAACCGCTCACGGCGTTGCTTAGCTAAATTCTTCACTTTAATTCGATGCTTGGCCACATCCTCCATTCGACTTTTAACAAGAGGTGATTCGAAATGATTTTGCCGAATGAGTTTACCCCCTTGATCTTGAAGTAAACTGAACTTATCTTCCTGTGTAACTATTAATTTCTCCAAGGCGTCGTGTTTCTTAAGTTGAGCGTCTACTTCTTCCACGGATTCAGCGAAGTCTGTGCTGCTCAATGTAGCTTCCTGGGAGTTGCACAAGGCCTCCAACTGCTTAGCATCACGTAAAAATATTTGCAAATCAATCAACTGGTCTAGGTAGATCTTTTTCTTTTCCCAAGCTAACTGAAGATGATCTTTCTCTAATGCAACTAGTTCACACTTTTCCTGAATCTCCTTGGAAGATGCATGTTCATCATCAATTAAGGTCTGACCCAGGTTCAAAACATTCTGGAATTTTTCATTTCGGGCCTCAATTTCACCTTTCAGACGCTCGTGTTCAGCCATTAACATCTGAGCACTAGTGGTATCGCGCACTTTCTCTTGGGCTGACATTGCACTTTGTAAACTTTTAGACCAGTTCAAAAGATCCCGTACCTAATATAACAAAAATAATTTTTAAACACTCACAAGACGATATTGCTACTGCAATATTTCTTTAAATAAAAAAGAAATTGCATTGCAGTGGGAAGGTAATAACAACAAAGGTTAACAGTGCGTGAAATGTCTTACAGCAGAAGCGAATCGGTAGAAATCAGCTGCAGCTTGAAGTTCTTCCTTTTTCTGAGCCGCTCGTGCCTGAAGCTCATTCCAATTTTCAATCACTAAAGTCTGCTCATCTCTGATATTCTCAGCATTAGTTGGATATAGACTTTGCAACCTTCCGGCATCATCCACCAATACCTAGTAAACAACAAAATATTGTATATGTCAATATAAACACTATATTAAAATATTGATACAAACTTCATGACAGCAATAGAGAGAATGATCAAACGGTAATCACCTGTAACTGTGCTTCCAGGGCGAGTAAGTCTATTTCAAAATTTTCATGAACTCGGAGCATGCTTTCACAAGAATTAACGTCCCGACCAACTCCATCGGGAATAGACGACACTTTCTCTTGAATACGTGCCAAAGCATCAGCAACGTCTCGGTTGAACCGATGAATTTCTCCAGCGGCTTGCAATTTTTGGTCCCGAGCTTGAATGTGAGCCAGTAAATTGGTCCATTTGTTGCTTTTTAATTAAATTTTAAAACCACCATTAATTTCTTGTTGGGATTCCACAAGGTTTATTACAATAATACTACTTAGGTCACACCATGTGTGGAAATCAAAGTAACACTCCCTTTCCAACACCAAATTTGTTAGATTTTTACATAATTTAAATAATGATTTACTTAAGGTGAAACTACAGTTTAAGAGCTATAATCACCGCTTACCGGATTATTTCATGCTTCTGCGAAACTAGTCGAGGGATATCATCACTACAAAATAACAGGGTATAAGGGGTTAATAATATTAACAACAAATTAATTAGAACAAGCTCGTTATGTAAAAAATTATAATTAACTACAGCTCACAAGCAAGATACCAAAGACACGATCACTTGATGTACTTTTTAAAATGATTTACCATTCAAAAGTTTCATCTGAGAATATCTGACTAACATTTTGAATCGGCATAAAAACGGAACAAGTATACACAAATCTAATGGAAATATTGACGCAAGAGATAACAAACAATACTTAAAACATAATTTCGGACTTTTACAGGGATCAAGGGAATACAACCAAAAGATGATCACGATAAAAATGGTTAGCTGCAAACATTACGCCCCTATTGAATACAACCACAACACGGAAAACGGTTTGCTCTTGGATATAGTTACAACCATTTTGGTAATTCCAGGGATTATTATTAATGAATAAACGTGAATCCAACCCCAAATATGTACTTATAGTTTTAGTAAAAATTGTTAATTTCGAACACGTAAAGCTAATGTTAATCGTTAATCACCATTAAAATTCCATTATTAAGTCACCTTTTCCAATAATGCTATAAAAAGCTAGTAAATATCTAAACAACGCAAAGCTAAAAAAAATGTATCAGCATACTGCAAGTGCTCTGATTGATCTGTAATATCTTTGGAGTAAGAATTTCCGCTTCCGATAAGTTTGTTGGCCAAGTCATCCAATAGTTTAAAACGTTCTGAACTTCCTTCTATTCTTAACTTGAAGTCATCAAATTTGGATTGTAACATCTGTAATTGCAAAATTAATATTATAAAGACACTATCCCGTATACAATCTATACTTACATATACGTACATTCAAAGGCAGCAGTATCAAATTACTTATTATTACACAGCCAGATTAGTTATATTGAGAGAAACTCTTACTAGAAGGTGTTCGTAGTCGTGACCATAATCTTCCGACATGGCAGTTTGTAACTGGTCATCCATCCATTTTTCGAAATCGTCTGATTCCCAGAAATATTCATGCCTTTGCATACTTTCCATTAATTTCATTCTACGAAGATTGGCAAGTTTTTGCAAATTCTTCATTTGATCCACAATTGTCTCTTGTTTGTTTTTGATGATTTTCGAATCTGGGTGTTTCGCGTTGACCATCGCTTGGGCCAAACTTGCCATTTCATTTACAAGTCCACTATATGAATCTACTTCTAGTTCGATGGCCTGGTAAAATTATTCAAAAAATTAGTATAAACGGCAAAATATTAAAAAACTGATTTTTTGTTAAAGCGTAACTACCTTGTGTTTCGTGAGTAATTTAACAGATGCATCTTTGTCCTTTCCATAATCCGTAGATTTAATCAAATTATTTCGTTCGCTAATCCATGATTCAACCTCAGCTGCATCATTGAAAAACTGTTGTGCTTTCAATGCTAAATCAAGTCGTTTAGCCCTATCACTCGCTGCATCCTCCAGATCCTTCCAGTTAGACTTTAATAGCGCGCATTTAGCTTTTATCTTTAAATTAAAAAGAAAGTTATAGTTTATAGTAACATCCAAACCATAAATACCTATTTTGATTCGAAAAATAAGAAAACATTACAATCAATAATCAAAATTACTTACACTTTCCGTTTCCGGATGATTTTGGGATATTAAAACGTCGCCATTTACTAACGTTTTGTCAATCATAGGTTGGTGTCCCACAATTTCAGCTTCTAGCTTTTTGTGTTTCTTAAAAAGATTCTGCGCCTGGTGCAAATTCTGAGGTAATGAGTCACTCGAAGCAGCAGACATATGATCCTTTATCCACTGCAGTTCTGCTTCAATTTCAAAGACGAAATCATAGAAACGAAGCAGTTCTTCTAATGCAGCACGTCTGATGTCAGCTGGATCTTTCAGTGCACCAAGTCTGTCTTTGCATTCTTTCATATTCCTTTTAATATTCTTGGCGTCGAAGTGCCCCTCTGATTCCATCTCATCCCCCATTTTGGTAAGCTCATTCAGCTTATGTTCCCATTGGTTCATGTCTGACTCTAAGAGTTGATGCTTTTTGAGCATTTCTTTACATGCCCTTCGGTTTGGAGGCATTTCCTTGGAACTTAGCTGATTCTCCATCTCCTCCAGCTTCTGTCGCACATTCTCCAGGGTCTTGTTGTAGGAATGTTGCGCTTCAGCTTGCCTGAATTTTTTGCCTTTTTCGTCAGAAAGTTCTTTCAACAGCTCCCAAGCCTCATTGAGCTCTTTAAGCTCCTTTTCTATGTCTTGCCGACGTAATTCGTTCTCGTTCATGAGTTTTGTTCCAACCCTGTTTATCGACCTTAGGTGTACTTCATTTGCAGTTAGTTCTCGAGCAAAGGCTTCATGTTTTTGAACCTTTCTTTCAAGGTTGTTAAGGTCCTTGTAGGATTCATCCGAAGCAGTTTCAGTTTTCTCAGCTATCCAAGACTTCATGTCGTCCACACTGGTTTTGAAATCTTGATATTTTAGAGCTAAGTCTAAGTTTTGTTTTCTCTCTGCTGCTCTATCTTTTACTTGCTGCCTTTTAGTCAGTACTTGGTTTCTTCGTTCATTGATAGCTTTACTGTCATAATGATTGGCATCGATTAGCTTATTTGCCATTTCACTAAAGATCTTAAGACGTTCATCTTGTGCGGCAAGAGTATTTTCAAAGTCTTGATGCCTTTTTAAAAGTCCTTCAACATCATCTAATGAAGAACCAAGATCGTCATAACTGAGAAAGGCATGATGCCCAGATGTTGCCGTATCAATGTGATCAGCTTCCCGATTGAACATCTGCAAATCCAGAGCTTGTTGAAGCCAATCACCTTTTTCCTGCCAACCTCGATGAAGCGCGTTGCGTTCTTCCTGTAGCTGAAGTAAGCGTTCATTCACCTCACCAGGATTCTTTTGATTTCTGTTGATTAAACTTGAGCCAAGCTTAACAACTTCTTCAAATTCATCTTCATGCGCTCTGATGTCATCGCCTAAATCTTGATGCTTCTTAAGCAAAGATTCAGCGGTTGTTACATCTCTGGCTGGTTCGTGAGCATTCAAAGCTTCTTTTACATCTGACACCCAAGATAATAAGTTCTTGGAACTATTCATAAATATTTGCTGTCCCACAGCCTCTTCCAGCCGTGCTCGTCGGTCTACAGCTTTCTTTTTCAATTTCTCCCACAGATTAAGAATCTCCTCTTGTCTAGCCGTTACATTTTTTCGCTCGTTAGGATACGAGGCCTTGACGGAATCAGCGAGATGGTTTACACGATTGACTTTCTCTTCAATTGGAGCCAGCTCGCGTTCAAGATTTTGGTGACGTCTTTGCAGAGCTTCTACGGTTTTAAGATCTTTTCCCATGTCATCCATATCAATCTGGGTTGATTTTTCTTGCATCCAGTCCCGAGCTTCGTCACAAGTGCGATTGAATAATTCAACACTTGAGGCTCCTTCGAGTGACCGCTCTTTCATAGCCTTCATTTGATTGAGATGGTCCCATAGCATGTGAACCTGTCTTTGCCGCATTCGAACTTTGTCAATCTGTGAGTGGTCGGACTCGACAAACTCATCTACCATTTTGTCAATCATTTCTACCCGCTTACTGCTCGCGGAAAGATCCGTCAGGAATTTCTGCATTAAAAAAATAATTAATAGAAACAATTTCAAGAATCAGCCCTATTTTTGTTATGTTTGTAAGCAGAACGTACTTCGAACTTTCGTTTTGCATTTTCGACAGTGTCGTCCTGATCATCGGTTTTTAGTAATTTTTCCTTTTCACGAATCCATTTTTCGAAGTCGTCGCACTCTCGATAAAATCCAAAGAGTCTTATAGCATCTTCAAGGTATGAGTGACGTTTCTAAACATCAAATAAGTCACGTAGATATATTTTAGACTCCATTTTGTTGGTGTTTGTGGATATTTATTTAAATTAGCCAGTTATGTCGGAATGTCGGAAATTTCCAAAACTTGTACTACAGTAACAAATAGTTAAAATAATTTCTAATTTGCAATGTTTGTAAGACAATTTACCTTGGCTAAGACAATAATTTCTTGATAACCAGCATTGACTTTGCTTAACCTCTTGTCGACGGGTTCGTGATCTTCTGTAGGGCGCTTACCTCCACGTGCTGAAACATTATAAATTGATGCTTAATACACAATTATAATTACTGTACCCACAGGAGAATAAAATAAAAAAGTGAGACCATTAATTTGCATTTCGAAACATCGCGTTAACACTGTCCAAAATCTAAACAAAGTGCAACTTACGTGCGGCAGACAGGCTTTTGGACTTCTTCACCTGAACATTTTGTAATACCATTTTAGTTTTCTTGACCCTGCGAGTATCACGAATAAGCTCGGGCTTTCGAACTTGAACTTGAACCACTTTCGGTTCAATTTCTTTGACATAGTTAGCAGGAACAAAACCATCATCTCCGTTGGCTTTTCGAACGTTCCACCAGTCTTCATTAGTTTTATTTAACAAGAACATAACCTGTAAATGAAAATTTAATGTACATAATGCGAATTAAATGTAACATTTACAAGGTTACTTCGTACATAACCATGATCAATACGATTTCATAAGCAACTGACCTCCCCTTTGGCCATGTTTATTTCTTGCCCATTGAAAGCATACAAAGCTTTTACTTGTGGAACTGGACGTTCTTCTGTCACTGTTTTGTATTCTGTTCTTTCAACAGGTTCTTCTTCCCAGTATTCTTGGGGAACTAATTTTTGTTCTTGAACCCATTCATCATCTGCTAACCCTTCTGGTTCTTGCATCTATAGATGCACATGTAAATAAGGTAATTTCACCTTTCCAGTATTGCAGTAAATACAGCAAAATAAATCACAATAAATAAATACAGTACCTGTAAATTTGAAATGCCAGCTTTACTAAGTTTCTCTGCCTGCGCTTTGAGGGCTTTGATGTCGACTTCATAAGCAGTGATTTCTCCTTGAAGATCTTTATGACGCTGGAGTAAAGCTTGAGCGCTAGGTTCATCCTCCCCATAATCTGTTGAAGCGACCAAGGGCCGCTTTTCGTTAATCCAGGAATCTGCTTCGTTGGCATCAGCGTAGAACTGCAAACAAAATATGAAGAAATAAGTTTCAGTTCAACAAATTTTCCAAGCATTTAATACAGACAACTTACATGATAAGTTTCAGCTGCGTCTTTTAGTTTTTTCTCCCTGTCAACGGCTAATTCACGTAGTGTGGCCCAATGTTTCTGTAAACTTTCTATTCGAATTTCAATATCTTTTGACTCTGGATGATCGGAGCTCATAAGCTCTTGACCAGCTTCAACAACTTTATTAGATTTTAGCTGTCTAGCCTTCATCTCATCAAGTACAGCTTTATGTTTTTGTTGAAGATTTATCACAGCTCGTAGATCTTTGGCAGATACACCAGTCTTACAAATCCTTTGCTTTTCAATTAACCAAGCTTCCTCTTCCTCATGGTCTTGAACAAATTGAAAGAAACTTCTTGAGTCTTCGAGTTTTGACCTCCGTTCTTTGCTCTCATTCAATAACTTAGCATATTCAGTTCCTAATTTTTGAAGTCGATTCTGAAGTACGGAGTGGTCACGTAGTCCAGCTGCAACATACTGCTGCGCCTGGCGATTTAATCTCTTTATAGTTTCACCCATAGCTGCTATCTGTGATTCGAGTAAGCTATGTTTTTGAAGTAAATCTTCAGCTGCCATTAGGTGAGGGCCAACATCGTTGGATTGGAAAGTTTCATTTAGGTCCTTGATTGTCGCAGTAATGGTATCAATCTCCCTCAACATAGTCATCAAGTTATTATAGTTGCCTAGATTAATTTTGTGTGAATCTAGAAGAGACAACAACTTGTTCCAAGTGTTCATAATTTCATCGGCTCTATGTTTGATACGGTCCTTGCTATGGTAGTTTTCTTTTACAAGGTAATCTGCCATCGTGGTCAGTTGAGCGCAACGCTCCTCCTGTGACAGAAAGCATTAAAGAATCTATTTATTAAAACATTCATAACCATCCTGACAGATCTTGACAACCAAATAGTTTTTCCCTCTGTATACTCCGCTAATGTTTTCATTGTGCATGAAAAGAAGCATTAGTAGTAAGAAGCTTATTATTATGTTGATGGAAGGAAGCAGAGGAAGATCCAAGTACCGCATGGTTTCATAAACTACGACACCTGAAGGTATTGCATATATACATTCTGATGCCTACACTACAGAGTAAGCACGAGCACCTCACCGTTTTATTAATATAATCACTCACCCTGGCTAGAATGTCAGCGCTGATGGCCTCATGTTTCTTGAGTGTTGCTTCTACTTGAACCAAGTTACTTCCGTACCTGGGGTCCGACAGTACTTGTATCATATCCTTTAAATAACCCTCTCGTAAAATGCTCTTCTTCTCAAATCTTAATGCCATTTGCTCTAAATGAGTTTGACGGATCAACTCTTCCCGAAGAGCAAGTTCCCTCTGATGCTCTGCTTTCTCAAGAGCCTCCCAAGCTCTTTCCACGTCGTGAATTAACTGGCCATCGGGTGGATTGTACAGAGGTTGCTTTAGTTCTTTTAATCGGGTGTTAATATTGAAATAACACACCTCGATTTCACTTTTTTCTTTGTACTTCGGAGGTTTTTCTATGGTCCTGTAATCTTTAAACTGAATGAATTCTTTTTGAATCTCTTCAAGCGAATTAGGAAAATCTCGGTCATTTAGTTTAACAATGGTCTCCTGAATCCATTCTAAAAGGGTTGTAGTGAGTTTTTCATACTTCCATTTCATTTTATCAGCTTCCATTATCTGACCCACAATCTACGCCGAAAACATAAGGTCATGTTGAAAAATCTTCAAAATTTAATTTAATAATTATTGCAATCTTTGAATGGCTTAACTCCTTACATTAGCGATACGTCGGCCACCTTTCATCTCGTTCTTCATCCTGGCAAAAGTGTGGTAATAGGAAGCAACGTATGTAAGTACAGATTTTTCGTCGGGTTTTGCTGTATCAATGTCTATAAAAATGAACAATTCATATTGTTAATGGGAATACACTGTACATCCTAGTGGGTTTTTAATTAAATTTGTCCCATACATCAAATATCTTTTTTCTCGCATTTCAATTTGCAAAAACATACACGGGGTGAGATACATATGTATCTATGTATGTTGCAAATGCTGCACACAAGGTGTATAAATACATTGTATCATTATCTTATACACTGTGTGATAGTTTTAATTGATGAGAACAACACAGTTCTGGCCGTGTGAACTTTACAATTACCACTTCCAGAATCTCATTCGAAATGTCTCGTTATACATACTAAAGCAAAACTTTCGAAATATATTTCCTCACTAAGTAGGTAAAATATCACACGAAGTGTCAGTTCTCTTTAATACTGCTAGATAATCATAAAGGGGGAATTATTGCTGTATGGTAGAAACCTTTAATAATGTAAAATTAAATGCAATATTAGGTATTTATAAAATACTAGAAATATCTAAATGATTGTTTGTCAAACGATTCCAGCAACGGCCAGAAATATGGGGAATAGTGAGATGGCCTACTGAACAAATATGTAGATACTAGATACGCACATACATAGATGTTTAACGTTGCGTGTAAGAAAACTAAGTCATTACAGAACTGACACTTATTACCCGAACATGTATTTAGCCAAAGTCGATTATACAAATTAGATCAAATCAAGCTCGCACCTTCAGCATCCAGCAGACGTGGAATCCCCAAATCTCTTTCGGCAACGTCAAATGCATTATTTAGGTTGTCGATGTGTCGGGAAGGGACGAGGGCATCATAGTCAATGAGGTCTGGCCTGTGAGCATGGATTAGAGCGTTGAAACCTAACCCGCTTCTCCAGGATCCTGTGCACAAGGAACAAAAACATTCAGAACAAATAAACCAATGGATTTCTAACTCACTGCATTAACTTCAGCTCTTTAGTTTTTTTTGTGAAGATTAGTTGATGTGTCTACTATACAAATGCATCATGCAAACATGAACAGCTCAGTCATTAACTTTCTGTACTTTCAATATTTTACACGCTACATTAGCGAACTAAAGAAGGTCCACACAGAAACTTTACATCTCCAAATTCATTTCATGTTGATGGAGTTACGCAGTTTATCTACATTTACAAATGTTTAGGAACTTGGTTTGTTGTATCTACACGTATGTAGAGATGCGACAGTCAATAATAGAAACGTGGCATTCCAAAAAGAAGGGAGATCCCGTAAGAAACTGTGTATTATCCTTCTCTTTTAAATGCAAATTACTTATGTTTACAACAAATACTGCCATTTAGCGAACCTGTGAAATCTTGGATATTAACATTGCTGTAGCCGTTAGTCTTCCGTTGACACCAAAGGAGAAGCGCATCTTTGGCGGACTTCTTCTCACTGCTTTCATTATCCTCATCCTATATAGTGTCAAGAAGGCAATTCAGAAACACATTTAATTGGTATATTGTAAATATAACGCTGAAATGTAACACTTCATTACTTCATATACTATATATCCTATCGTTATCTTAAAAACAATTAGGGTAATTAAACTTACAACGTCGATTTCAATTTCTTGAATTTGGAACCGAAGGATGATGGTCCAAATAAGACCCAAAATCAATCTAGGATTCCCATCAACAATGTCTTCCGCGCCAATGCTCTCGAGACGCACCTGTAAATCATTTTTCATACATTTTCTGTCAACAACAAGGACCAATATACCTAACATGCTATATGATACTACTAACACAGTAATTAATAAATAACCCAAACTTATCATTATCAAGTTGCTATACTACAGTACTATACGTAATAAGTACAGATGTTCAAAATGATTATATAATTATACTATTTTTGGTAATTATTTGAAAGCTGGAAAGTACAAGATATTTACATGTACATACATAATCAAATTTGACTCGTCTTCGAATATTTGCTTTAGCATCTAATGGTTTGCAAATTTATTACCAATTGGCAGTAAATTTGCGGCGTGTTTTTAAAAAGTAATATTAAAGGGAAATACTTCAAGCTTATCATCAACAGTTTATAACCTATAACCCTGATTATCCAAAATAGACTGCAAATTACTGAAATGGTGGTGATGGAATTAATTTTGTCACGTCGTCAGAATTGTGCAGATTATCTGCTGACAAATTCAAGCTCATTCTATACAGATATGTATGTAGTTTCACGAATTATTGTATGTCATTTACTGCTCATCACAATATATATATATATGCAGAACAATTGTCATTCCTGGCCTTCATAATCGAATTTTAAACCCCTTAATAGTCAGCCACCACATTAACTGCTGGAATTACAGGATAAGGTGAAGTATTTACATTATATGAAGTACTCATTGACATTGATATTCAACAGATATGCAATTGAACATCCTTGACGTGGTATAAGTTCAGCTGGCTGAATACAGCCAAACAACCAATTGCCCTATGTAAAACTCAACTGTGGAATATGTGCAAGTAGCTAATTGCCACACCACTTGTGGCTTTAACACCACTAACACTACCAACCTAATTCATATGAAAATTGAGCATTAATTTATATTTCAACTATTTTGATGAAGGTTACGGAGCTTCTGCTCCTATTATACACATTAATACTTACCTTTGTATGAAGGAAAGCCAAACTTTTGTTGACATTTTCAATCTTATGAACACGCATTTTCCCATTATTGGGCTTCCCGAGTTTTTCACCGGAGATTACTTCCAACAACTTCAGCAACTTTTTCCCATCCGCTAAATCCTGGAAAAGATCTTCCACTTCCATTCGAGCCTGAAAATAAAAAACGACCTTGTATAAATTATGTCTTAAATGAAGGAACTGCACTCTAACTTCGTCATCTAGTGAAACTTACATATCTACATAATCTGTATGAAATAAACAAATATTAAAATTATACATACATGCACCTTGTACCAAAAGGATACGCATTCTACAATATCATTTTGTCAATATTCTCAATATCAATTATTCTCGTCAACCAATAAACATAGTCTCAAAAGACAACAGAAAAATAGTTACGGAGTAATTACAATGACGTTTGTTGCTCATTTTTTATTATTATCATCTCCATATTAAAACTACAAAGACAAACGAAAGCGATTCGTCAAACCACCAAAATAAAGTTTCCATGCAAGATTTAAATCTACCAGCAAGGTTAAAAGATGAAAAAATTATCCTTCAAAAACGTACCGATCCAGGTTACACATACTAATTAATTGCATTAAGCATTAGTATTTACTACATATGACAATTCAAATTATAAAAATAATCATGGAGAGTGAATTCTTAAAACTTTGACCCCAATTAGGCGTGGGGGGTTAATCGTAAAACGAATTTCTGTTGCAGTACTTACAGTACTTATACCAACACTCACTGAATATTTTTTTAGGGCGGAAATTCTCATGCAGTCCCTGTTTTTCATACGAAGTGGAAACAAAACATACATAAAGACATATTACACGTACATACATAGAAAAAATAACGTATTCGACCTAGTAATTTCGAGATGCAGAAAAATATTTTCTGTATTAGCAAGCTTACAGTATAGCTAACATACCTCCTAAAAGTGTGCACATGATTCATGACGAGAGGAAGTACCTGACAATGCGGTGTATGTACACGCTCTAACATGCATATACCAGGATAATTAAAACTGCACGTATTTATTTCGCATTCTGCAGTTTAACTTTTCCTGAATGATATAAACAAGTTTACTTCCACCAATTCAATAAAAGTCACATACCGAAAGGGTTGCATAACTCATATCCTTTCAACCTATTGCTCTGAATTCCGCCATCGTTATTAAACAAAAGTCGTAATGTAGTTGGGCTCGCATATTATTATATAATCAGGAGTGCTCGATATTCCTACCGCACTTGTTTATTATCCTTCTCCATGTTGTTCCGTCATCAAACGTAACGCGTAAACATAAATCCTATTGTTATCATTGTAATAGTACCACAAAGACATAGATCGTGTGTACTGATAGCTTCACTGTTACAAATCACAGAATCAGAATCTTTCAGTTTGCATAAAAAAGTAAATAACATATAGCATATATATATGTAAGTATAACAAATAAAAATTAACCAACCGTCAATCAAAATATGTTGATGTAAAAAATTAATATAATGTTAGACAGGTACAGATAACAGTAAGCTTAACGAAATATTTCCAGTACAAATTCAAACAGTAAATATAGTAATATTATTCTGGCTCCTGGTTGTGTTTATTCCCTTAAATATGTACCAAAACACATAAGTAATCTATAGGTTGTTACTGTTGTTAGTTGTATTAAAAATATTAATATCAATGCAACAATGCAAGTCTAAGTGTATGTGAGGTAAACAATGCGAAGGTTTGTAATACTTTCGGATATTTAGACTATAACAAACAGCTTATTGTACGCGGATACTTATATAGGTAGGTATATACTCAACCTCCAAAGTTATCTAATCCGTTCATACACATACATTATAGATCGACATTCATACCTAATGGAGTACAATTATCTTAAAATGGTATGAAAAACGAAAGGAACAGCCGAAATTTGCCTTATAAAGGAGTAGTATGCAACCAACCAACGTTTCAAGTTACCCTGCGATCTGCTATAAAAAGTATAAAAAGTAACTTGCACACTTGTTGCTCCATGATGATATTGTGCTGCATGCATCATGCTGCATGTTAAAAGCCGACAATCATAAAGTGTAAGCAAACACCTGAGAATACTTACAGCCAGAGAGAGAGATACGTCTACCTTCTCCCAATGACACGCAAGGGTAACAAAAAAAACTTTTTGTCTATATTATGTACCTCTTCCCCACTCAATAATACACTTACGTCACTCAGTAAGAAATTATGTCGCTCACACCCACGCTCATGCCATACCAAAAAGCTAAAAGAATTCAGCATGTGTAATGTGTATACATATATACATACCACCATAAAACTAATGGACGGGAGTGGAGGGTATGTAAAATAATGTACGAGCTGTTGATAGTGCAATATAATTACCTCTAGAAAATTTTTGCTATTAAACTCCGTTTTAACAAAAGAAGACATATACGTTTTATGTGTATTCAATATTCATATTGTCAGGCACCATCGTCGGACGTGAGAACGTAAAGAACCATGAATACATCAATGCAACAAGTAACGTTATAAGTATGAGAATGAGAGCCATACTATACTTACATTACGTAAAGTAACTATGAATCAAAGTTTTTACGGAATGTCTCTCTCTCTTCTATAGTAATCATGACGATAAGAAGAACCCTTTAGTGATACTCAAATACAAGTACAGGTCTGAATGTTCAATGTACTTTAAAAAAATGTTCCAGCGTTATTTTTTACTTGGTTAAATGCAAGTAGTACTTATCCTACACTACACCCTTGCATGGTAATAGACAGGATTATATGCTCAACGTTACGCAACAAATATTGCTTGAAGGCGGAGGTACTCGAAATTTTGGATAATAAGCTAATTGACTGTGACAATTCTGAATTGCTAAGTTTCAAAACACGGCGCGTTGTGTATGGACCATAAAATCGAATATACATAATAATTACGAAATTCAACTTTATTTAACACTTTGAAAGAAGCATGTCCCCAAGCATTATTAACACCGCTTGGCTAATCTAGGTATATTAGTACATACATAAGTGAGCCCAGAAATATGCACATGTTTGCGGAGTACGATCACGGATGACTTTTAAGTTTTTTATGCATATATACCCAAAATAAATATGCAAAGCTTAAACTTCGCTTTTAAGGTTAAACAATTTACATTTAAGCAGGAGATTTCAAGTTTATCTTCTAGCAAATACTCCACCCAAAAAAGCAAAAATGTATCTCCTAGTACCCCACATTTCTAGTCCTGGAGAGTCACAGTACGAACCAATGTACACATGTAAATACTTAAAATCTCTTAAATAAAAACAAGTATGTACTACATTTAAAGCTTACCATTGTTTTTAAACACACAAATTAAAAATTTATCTGAGAAGTTAAGGAAAATAAACAAAAAACAAAGTTTTTATTTATACTTCAATGTACATATATGTACGCGTATTACATTTAATACTGAATAGCTTGTGAAGTAGCAAAAATATTAATTTGTAAAAAATTTATGAAACATTTCAAAACCATTTCGTGTGTGTACGAGATGAATATAAATGCTACTACATCGTACACAAAACGCCATGTACTTAATTATGAATATATTGGTAATGCTTTATTATACAGCTTGAAATGCAATTCTTTCAATGTCAAGAATAATTACATGGTCACTACAATGGAATAATATTAAAATGAAAACCATATCAACTCTTAGGTGCCCTATCTTTATAGGCCTAGCATAGCATACGTAAACACACGATATACTTTTAAACTAGCTCTAGGAGCAATAGATTGGTGTGGCCAAAAGTTCCATACTAAAACTATCTGGACCTACATATCTCCAAGTATATTTATATTCTTGTAGTCTCGTACTATGAACGTTGTGCGTTGCCGTACACGGAAAAATAATACTAACGACTAAAGTATGTATGTATTTTAAAGTTCTCGTCAATGTCAATGTCATCCATGTAGTAGGACAATAAGTCCTGAATCATGGTCTTTACATGTTTTAAATATGGAAAAAATATTCGTAATCCTTATCTTAATCTGACATCATCCTCTCCCATTCTATTCATACACACACATACACTTCGCGAAATCCCCGTAGACCCTGAAACATATTCAAGACTCAAGTATGTGTACAAATCTGCGTTCGACATATAATCTGAATATGAATTAATACCAAACTGATTGGTGTGACGAGAAATCTAATCTAAAATAGACACCACTTGAAAAATAAACGGAAGAATTCGTGTGTAATCCCGAAATGCACACATCTAT
Organism: Lipothrix lubbocki; assembly: GCA_034696945.1. Classification (NCBI taxonomy): domain Eukaryota; kingdom Metazoa; phylum Arthropoda; class Collembola; order Symphypleona; family Sminthuridae; genus Lipothrix; species Lipothrix lubbocki. The sequence continues at coordinate 17,849 of JAQGAK010000279.1, forward strand.
GTGTATAAAACAACAATATTAATAATAAGGATACCTTGCTGAGAAAGGAGTTCATCCATTTTGTAAATGTTTTCTTCTGAATGTGCAATCTCTCTTCCTGGAGGGCCTTGATACGGCCCTGCTCAAATTTCAAACTGTCTTCTCGTTGTGACATGTTGACTTCTTCTTGTTTACTCACATAACACTATGCACGTAGTTGTACAAAAAATAGGAATGTAATCCTAACTTCACGGAATCCTCGTATTTTTCTGTCACCTGTTACAAGCTCGAATGTATGATACATCGAACAGTCATTTCAAGTACAGCCTCTTCTTCTCTGCAATAAACAAAATGTCACAAGTTAATTATATTTGCGTTGAGCAACATTGTAAGTCAGAAGTTTAAGTATACATACATAGGCAACATAAATACATGATCACATATTACATTATACAACGATTTTTAGCAGCTGTGTGTACCCCGACATTCGTACGTATAGCTCATAATCTTGCCTTACATGAACAGAGTGTAGGAGATTCAAATATTTAGTATGGGCAGAAAAAACAACTATTAGCAATTTGCATGGAAATGGCAAAAATCAAGAAATGCTAAGGCATGGGTGTTACGGAATGTAACTCGGAAATACTCTTGGCAGGTAACCATGTAGTTTGACATGAACACTTGATGAATACATAGCATTTTAATATCTGCTTCGTGAAGTGTAGGTTGCAGAACAAGTGGAGAAAAAAACTGTAAGGGCAGTTTGCTAAATCGATCGTAATAAAGCCAAGTGGAGAAAAAATAGCTTGCTTTTATATAGGTATGGAATATCTTTTAAAGACTTTGGCTTATCACGTTTTGAATTTATTTTACTTTCCAACAACTAATTTTGTCTAGATTTAGTACTTATATATCATCTCAATTTAAATGTACTTTTGCATAAACGTAGCTAAGGTACTTACATGCTCAACTATGTTTCGCTCACTGGTAGTAAACATAACCTTAATATGCGCATATCTGTTAAAGAAACTAAGCGATTTCCAACAGAATCAAGCTTTGTAATATAGCAAAAACATATACGTGAACTGAAATATATTTAGAATATTCGATAATTCGATTGCACTTTATACCAACTATGTACCTTGGTAAAATATAACTACCTATACTTCTATTTTTGGGGAGATGATTTACTTGACCGTGTTGTATTATTCTTTGATTTTCGAGTGTTTTTTGAACAGATGATGTGCTGTTATAACGACTTCTCTCAAAAAAATACAAGAACAAACTACCAAGAGTCATCCCAAATCTGCTTCAAATTCATCATAGGTATTATGTACACCTTTCAGTCCAACAAAATAATTTTTTTAAGGGTGACCTTAATTGCATTGATGAAAAGCTCGAGTGAACAATCGCAATATTAATTAAATCTTTTTCAAGACATGACAGGTGGTTGGAGCTTCAAATACATTTCTCACACTTACTAACTGTATCTATATAAACTATATAAGCCGACGTTATGCATTTAGTAACACACGTGACTTCTTCAGGCAGGAGAAAAATCAGCACTTGGGAATGTTTTTCATCAATGCACTATGGTGGTTTCCAAACGAATGCACTTCTTTTACAAATCGCAAAAATACAAAACCATTATTAATAAAAATCATTACCACTATATAACAGGTGTGCAAACTCCCAAACAAATACATTAACATCATGATTTTTAATTCTTTAGTGCACCCAGACAACATTGTCCCGTCGGAAGTATTCTGCACCATCATGTGATACCGGTGGAATTTCTGCCATACACTGTACCCTCGGCTAAAAACTTGTAAGTATAAAAGAAGCGAGAGAGAAATAATTTATTGTAAGTTCTTCTTGAACCTAGCAAATACTATTTTCTAGCAAGTAAAATCACCAACAACAAGAGAAGAGATGAGGGCTACCATTAAATGAACACCTAGATCTCACCTCGACAAAATTTCCCAGGTACTCTACACGCATTCAAATATGACAGCAAGTCCATTTAAATTTAAAGGTCCGCTAACTGTTTATATATAGGTATAGCAATGTAACATATGTGTCGGAGTATTCGTATATAACGTAGGCATAGTGTATAAAAACAAAACAGTCAAAAGAAAAACAAGTCTTAAGGGTTGAACGACGTAAGCACAAGCAGCTCTTTCAGCTTCGTTTACTTAAGCGACCATTCATCTAGTCAGCATCACGCCTAATACTAAGCTACTTTTCCACCCTGATGTATCCCAAAGAAATATTACCCTACAAACTTCGCATGGTCTGTGGTAGGTCGTTTCGAAAACAGAGCGCTTTTCTTACAAATTTGTATGTACACAGAGAAACGGAAGCATGAACCAGAACCAAAAAACCAAATGCGTGTAACTTTTGATAATTAAACAAGTACGTAACCAGGAACGAACATGAACAAGACCGGGTTTAAAATCAAGCTTCAAATGTCAGGGTGCACAAAATTCTGCCTTTCAAAACATATTTATATACCTCATATATGTACCGGTACCGGTTCTCTTTTACACTCACCACAATCACCGATGTATTATGTATCTATATGTATGTAATGTACTTATAACTTGGGCACTTACGTCGTTGAATTTTGAAACTGCTCGTTTAGTATACTTACAGAAGTTTTGTTTACATATGTTATAAAAACCACCGAATAAGTGTAAAACTAGAGAATGATTATGGGAATTGGCAATCAAGCTTAAAAACGGGGAGAACTGTTCCTTAATTAACTTCACAAACTACCAGCGCAATTAACAACAAGCTACTCTATTTCCGAAATATCACATGTTTAACGCTCGTTAGAAGTGTCATTTACATAGCTGTAGTACCAATAAAGAGAACTTTGAGCTTACTTAAATATGCGCAGGAACATCCAAGATTATGAAATTATTACTGAAATGGATCCTACACAAGCGGATTAACTTTTAGGCACAGGCAGAGTCAATGCAGCACGGATGAAACCAACTTGATGAGTAATAAACACTCACACAGGCTTCATTTCAGAGAACCGTAAAACAGTTTTCACAACCAATTTAACCAAAGTGATATCCTAAAGCTGGAGATAGCCTTGAATGCAACATTAGGCATATGATATGTTGATAAGATAAGACCAATAAGTGAAGGATGCATGCATATAAATACATACGTGACTATTTTAGGAGGCCATGTAACCTGGTTGCGACAATCACTACAGTACCCATGTACCTTACAAATAAAAAATTAACCGGGTCAGAAATACTGACAAAATCAAGCAGAATTAACTGCGGGCGTTAGTTATGTTTACAATCTATAGTACATACCAGAAAAAAGCACACGCCATAGCAGTTTGTACATATATCCAGCCTTTAACATTCCAAGCTTAAAATCCAATTGTCGAATGCATGCTATACGCAACATAAAAGAGGCAAGCATTTAGAAAAACATGATTAGGGTAATAAACGTACGGGATCATAGTTCAATTCCAATCTTTACAAATATTTGCTCTTAGCAATTATACCCTCAAGGGGAAATTTTTGATGTTCTCAGAATTATTACTTGCCATTAAAGCATAATTTGTCAGTTTCCGGAGCTTAAGTCATGACTATACATATAATGACAGCAATTTGTTATGTAATTTACGCGCACAGGATGAAATCATTCCTCAAATATTTATACGGATGACCGAGCATGTTCAATTATTAATCAATCAGATTCCATTATCGTTTACTTCAAACGAAGCAGATAAAATTTCGCATTCAAAACTATCGATTCTTTTCCTAGTATCTATCTGTATTCATCATATACATACACTCGTGTACTTAAATTTCCTAATGCAGTTAAATTTCTGACAAGAGAAAATCAACGCCCGTAGAAACCATCATCAGGGCCATGGGCATAGTCCGTGGAAGCTATTATATACTATTGATCCAAGTAGATCATATAAGTATAAGCAAAAATTAAAGGCTTGTTGAACATGAAGGAATCTTATTGTAGCGATATTTTAATTTAATTTAGATACTAATCTCCATACGTACGTTGTTATCCACTTCTACGCCAACCTGATTATGAAAGGTAAGTACATGATTTATTATTAATTGGATTCCCCAGTCCCCAGAATATGTAAATATCCGCAGATCCCAAATACAAGTACAGATCACAGATACGTTATATCCCCACCCACGAACGAAGTATTTACAATACATACGCACATGGCACATACACCTTATTAGATCATATGATGATATGATTCCATTCCTAGTTTCAACCATTGATGTCATCATCTTTAAATTGACAATAATAACTATTGAAAATGTCAATAGGTTAAGTTTTGTGATATACTTATGTATTGATATTTGAGAAGTGCTTGTTATCATGTTTCCCAGGTATGGCAACAAGAAATCCACTTGATAGCACACATGACATTTTTCTTATGTTTATTTGTACAGCATGTTCTCATTCTCACAATATATAAACATTCCCATGGTTCTGTGTATTAAGAGAAATAGTTCCGAATTATCAGGAGTTTACACAAATAACGATTCAATTTGCTCAGCTTGTACATATACTTTCTATCATTCTATCACAAGTTTTGCATGCTCCGATATTTTATAATGTGTGTGGTCCCAACGAAATGAGTTTTTACCATACTACAGATGTAGTGTATCGATCCCATATTCTGGTTTTCTACTTTACCGAAGTCAAAACTATAAGAATAAGCAAAAATCCTATGAGGAAACGGAAGACACCGGTGTACTTGACAGATAACAAAACTACAAAATCGTGTTTTACCTCCAAATCAAAGTTGATGTTATTATTTTATTACTTGTGTATCTCGCATAAGCTTTAATGAAGTATATATACATCGTAGGTAAAACAAACAGAGATGTTAATATATGTGAACGGCAAAGGTTACAATGCAATCAAGGCATACCTTTATACTTACTCTGCCGTTAAGCAAACCAGTGCTTTCTTGACACAACTATGAAACTTAACTAACACAAAGATTGGCCGTAAAGTACTCGGCTTCTTGTACAAGATGACAATAAAGTGGCAGGAACAGATTCTAAAGCTTGAACTTCGTCAGGACAACCTGTCGCTCCATAAAGCAAAGCAAGTGCAATCCAAGAATAAGTACATATTTTTTTCAAAAACATAACCACAAATGAGTACTTGTAATCACTGCGAAAACCACAGCCGCAAGGTTCTTTTAAGTCCAACCAACCAAGAGGGGACATATATACATACAAACATATGTGTATATGCATCCATACATGCTTACATTTACCATACTTACTATTACTATGTTTACATACTTATAGGTACGTACGAAGATGCGAATTGCAGTTTTTAAATATTTGGATTCACATTCACATAGATAGCTGTTTCTCCTGTCCATTGTTGGACAACATTGCACTTGTAAGTTACAAGGTGTAATAATACACGTTGTCAGCAGTGCACAAACATGGAATCATGACCAAGCTACCTGTTATGTTACCAACACATCCACTTCTGGTAGATATGTACCTACAGACAAACTTACTACCACCAAATATCCAACAAACTCATCGTCACAGTAAAGATCCCTCGGACAATGAACTTACCAATCTCTGATTCTAACTCTTCTCCACATGTAGTCAGATATATACATATATTAACACATCAATGCTTAGAACTCAACTCATCCTTTCAGATGCTTGGCTACCTTTACACTCACTAATTGCTAGTATACCTACCAGGTATGTAATCAAACTTGATACTCGAACATTTTATATGCGGTAACCCTATAATTAAACCACGACACAAGATACAAATAAGTTTGGTTTCATTACAATAAACGTTGTCTTTCAATGTGTAATTAAGCACGAATTCAATTCTAAACATATTTATAACAATAACTTCCAATCATTAACCTCCAAGGTAAAATCATCCATAAAAGGTCATACCAGGAATTCGTGGTCAAACACTTCATAAACTCAAACTCAGGATCTCAACGAGGAACTTGTAGTAGTTTAGGCAATTGTTTTCTACCACGATGACAAACTCAAAATAAACAATCGTAAGCAATCATTATACTTGTTGTCAACAGACAGTTATAATCCCTGCCAAACTTTTAATCCTTGGCGTATCTTGAGCAGCCAGCAGTGTACTACATCATCAATATCTTGATTAAATGTCAAATTGAATAGATAATAGATTGACAGATCCGAAACCAGTACTTGCTCAGGCTGAGGTATGCATTTTCCGAGTATAAAATTTCATAAAACTTCAAATCTTACTTTTAACATACTTATATCCTAGTATAACAACAACCTTTCATGCAAAATCCTACCACAAACATTTCACCTGTTGAATACCGCTTGCCCACGGCAACAAATCAATTTCATCCCTAACCACTGATATTGCACCAATCTTGGACTTGGAATATATGCAAAAATTACTTACCTACATTTCTCAAATTGAAAGGCACATAAATGTGAATTAGTATTTTCATTCATACATACATACATATAAGTATACGCGTTTTTAACACAAAACCATCTTAACCATCTGAGGTTTAAAAGTTTCTAAAAAAATTTGTTAAGCCCCTACACCATGTCCCATGAAAGAGAAACAATGAGATACAGCAATCAGAAGGATGGAATGTCATACATTGTAATGCAAGTATGTAACAAGTTCAAATCGCCCAAACAATTTCTCATTTAGAGTAATGCGATTTATTATGAATGAACTTGATGATGTCGTTGACGGGTGCGGGCAATGTTACTCATAATTATGGTAAGCTACACTCCTCACCTCAGTTACTTGTGGTTGCAAATGAAGGTCGATCGGATCGGCCCCCTTTCATGAAGTGCGAAAGGAATTTAGACAAAAACTAAGGTATTCCAAATTCTAACTAAAATATGACAAAACATCAAACTTTTTAAATTCATACTAGGTATGCACATGTATTACATTGGTATGTATAGATATATAAAATCCTTCAATGTTTTTAGGTATTTTCCGGAAATGGAAGAATATCTACATACACCATTGTTTTATGCAGTCGTTCAGTTCCTTGGAGCTACAGGTCTGCAAGAATGAAAAGAAATAACATACATTCCGAAGCGTAAAGGAAGTATATGAATCTATCTAGTTATGATCGTCTGAGACGTTGATGAGACCGGCGAAGTATTTACAGTTAGCACTATTATGTGAATCGTTGAGCATGAGCCTCACGTAGTCAAGGAGAAGAAGAATCGACTAAACCTTACGTCGTACGTATAAGTAATCGTGCATTCAAATAAGATTAGCCTTAAGTATGCAAGTGTATGCCTCCTAGTATCTCAACTATGTAAGGGCGGTTCGCACATTTTGTCCTCGGGACATTTAATGTATAGATGTTCGTATTTTGTACTACATGTAAATATAAGTAAACGCACTGCCTTAGTCCGTCGTCAGGAGCTTTTCATGTTCTTAATACTCCGTGTAAACCTTCGCTATACACCTCGATTTACACACCTGAACATAAAACTCATTTCACTTTTGTCAAATCTCTCAGCTCCCACCTTATACTCTTTTATCATTTGGTTTTTTTTTCAGCTCCCCAGCAGAAACATATATTGTATTTGTATGTGCATCTTACGCAACTTTTTCGCTTATACCTTTGGGTTCTGCCTATAAACCCATGCCTTTTATTTACAACCAAAAGGATAACGGCCAGATTAATACCGGTTTTCTTCCAATCTGCTGTTTTTTTTGCATCATGAAATACTATATCTATTCTTCAAAGGATGCTGCGTAGTTTTTCTATCACTCCAAGTAACTAAATCTCCACGATATGTCCAGCTCCAAAACTGAACGGCTACTGAATTTGGCTTTGATTGTTTGTACTGTATGTAGTTGAAGAGATACATTTTTGTGACTGACAATGTTGCAACAAGCCGGAGAGGATCATACTCGTACATGCACCTTTTATTCCTCTTCAGGAGACTGTTATTAAGCCAGTCAAATCTGGTTGTGCACGTTATAGCAAACATCAATATCATACACAATGCACACGTCAATTCTACACTGTAAAATATTGTTTTCATGCGGCACGGCATCTGTTGCATTTCATTAGGTACAATGTATTGAACAATTTATCTGCGATCCAACGGAAAGAAATATTTACTTGTATAATATAAGTATACATACAAGAAGCAATCACTTGACTACGAGAACAACGGTTATTATCTGAGAAAAAATGCTAAACCGAAACTAATAAATGCAAAGAATTTTAATTTCAGCTCCATGTGACGATTAAGAACTTTATTGCATCATAAACACACTTAAAACTACATTATTTATTTCAATGAGGGTACAATCAAATCCAAATATATACTCAAAAATACAAGTCATAAGCATCATAGTTTTAATACTCTCAAGTCCATTCGTGAATACCCCCTGAGTAAACTGAACGAAGGCAGGTGATGTATAGAAGAGAGTGAATACGTTACAAGAAGAAATGATGTGCTGAGAAGAATAAATTTGCTAACCATCTTGTTTCTGAATTCGCCTCCTACCCATGAATGTAGTCATTCTAGAAGACTCAAAAGTTAATAAACGTGAAAGAAATTCTCCGCCGGCTTAGTATAACCTTGACTCGACGAGTTAGAACTAATTTCAAAGTCGCCTCCACTGCATTCAACCCCGTGTATATATATATGTGGCATTTAGTTTTCTACTGTAGTAGGTATATAAGCTTATGAGCAAATCGCTTCGCATTTAAGCACTGTGGTTTCTCTCCGCACCAGTTTTACCTTCTTAGCCATTACACTTGAGACATTCCATATATTCCAGTTAAGCTTATAATAAACGAAAATGATGATTTTTATTCACCCGCTCCCAAATAGCAGTATCACATATTGCTATGCATTCAACTTTATCTTACACCTAACATACATAGGGAGTAGTATAGGATCGCGAAACAAGGAGTTGAGCATGACACATTCCACACAATGGAATACATAGGGAACGACAACTCAAGCACTAAACGTTTTTTTATTGTGACTTTACTTTACTTTTTCATTTCTTTTACGGCTGCCATTAAGCATTCTTTCATTCTAAATTTCATTCGCTATTTTTATACAAGTGTACATATATTATACAAGTGTACATATATAAGTATACACATTCTAAAAACTTCCGTATTGTTATTTCAAACAAGGTTTTAGGTGTAGATACTAAATGCATAGAGAATGCATTTCAGTCCCCTCAGATTCTTTTGCCCCATGCTCAGGTTCGGGTTCCTAACCCAAGTCTAGATATTAGATATAGAGATAGATATAGCGTAGCTAGTTTTGTAACGAATATGCTACTGACATATGAAATGCATACGAGACGTAATTCAATCATCCGTTTTAAAAATAAACATTACAAACCATTACGCTGATAATAAAGAATAAATTCATTTCTACATTTGACGCCGGTTACTGAAATTTCATATGCCGACCTTACCTAGACCTGCAGGAACATGTAGTAGGTATGTTAATTGAAACGAAATAACTATCTAATGGGAAATGATGAAATTTATAAAGCATATGGCCTAAAATGAGCTACAATAAAAATGTTTAAAAGTATCATTGGAACTATAGTATAATGGTCCAGTATTAGTAATCAGTCACTTGAAATGTCTGGTGCACATTGCATTGTAACGAATATTCACCAAAAAAAACTGACAGTATAGGCAATCAAAAAAGTTGGTAAAAAATGACAAGCTTTAAGAAGGCAGCCTGCAGTAGTCGTCGACTAAACCCCCCTAAGCCATAATATAGGAATTATCCTCGAAATGATTGTGTAGCATCTCTGGTAACATCAGGATACAGGAAACAGAATAGATAAGGCTCGTTAAAAATAATTATGGAATTTCACTTTTGAGCAATAGAGTGCAATAATAAACTCCCTCAGCTTTTTGTTCATGATACAATGTTTAAGCCGAAGAGACGCACAAAGTTTACTACCGGTCTCACTATCAGATTTATCACAGGTGCAGTACAGTTCAAAATACTATATAGGTATGTATGTATGTTATGGAAACATGTACTCACATGCATATATGCCCTTCTTAGGTCAATTCAATTCTATATTAAAACTATTGCAAGAAGATAAATAAATACAGTACAGTTGAGCACAGAAGGGTAATGCAAATCCATCCATGTGCATCACATGTGGTACGTCAAAACAGAATTGATGATACAAACTTTCACTGGAAACTTTTTTTTATAGAATATTATATTGAATCCAAAACATGATAGTCACCGTTCCCGTCCGTAATGCATCCACGTAGGATTTTAGTAATTGACGTAGGTGGTTCAAAAGGTACCAGCAAGGGTCAAAGGGCCAAAGCGAAAAGAAGGAAAATATCCAAACTCTGAAGGCTCAAGTGTTGTTGTGGTAATCAATGCATAAAAATATAATATACATGAATGAATAAGTATATACCTGCTGCCTACATACATGATGATGATACTACAATAATAATACCAACCATCACAAATTCTCGCACATACATATATGTAATGAAATAACTCTGATTCTGAAAACTGGCATTGACAAACGATACAGCTTATCTCATTTTTCGCATAATCCAAATGTAATTTGATAGATGAGATAAAAATGATCTTTGCCATTATTTCTGTGCTCCATTCTATAAAATGATATTTAATGATAGTCATGTGCTTCGATAATGGACAGCTGAAGCTTTTGTGTAAGATTTGCATCAAAAATATATGATTACCTAAGAACTAAAGTATGCTATATCTGTTTATCTCTTTCACCCTGAATCTCCAATCGTATCATATATGCTTTGCTTTGTGAATGCACATTCTGCACAACACTTTCTTGAAAATAGTCAGTAAACGGCAACAGTTGAACAGGGTAAACCAAGAGTTGTAGTATAAGGTAACAGGTCTGGCAACGGCACATAAATTAGCATTGGATGAAGCCATAGAAAAGAGTTTTGTTTGCTTTAAACCTCTGCTAGCTTAGCTAGCTAGCTTTGTCACTATACATATTACCCTTTCAATTTTTTCACGTTTTGTTTTAACAAACTTTTGCCTTTATGATGAGTCGCAGAGCAACAATGTTGGGCGTCGTAAACACATACGGTTTGGTTGGAAATGAAGCCATTTCAATTCATAGGTGAGTCAAGTCTTGGATGCACCGTTGGTTTACCCCAATTTCACACTAAAAATAAGTCTAAAAGAATGCTGCTCAAAATTTTACCCTGTCGCAAGTGGTCAATATATTTTATTACCCTGTTCCTTCTCTCTAACCTTGTCTCTGTATACTGTACCGTACAAGGAAGGAAGGGGGTTGACGGTGTCAAATAATAATGGATGTCGCAGAGTACTAACTCCTTCCTTTTACAAATGAACAAAAAAAAGTGTTCGTGAAAAATTCAATTCTGTCTCGTAATGTCGGCAGTTTGCAAAGTAGTAAAATATGTGTCATGTAAATATGTAAAAATCAAAGCCTCGAATTCGTGTCAAGCTTTGATTTTACGTTATTCTCACGTGCAGCTGCATTACTTGTGACTTAAAGAATTCTTTTGGCTTCCTGGGATACATATATGTAAGGTCTTCAGTCAGCAATATACGGACGGATGGCTATGTATAAAAGTGTATAAAAGTATAAAATAATATGTGCTTATATAGTATTAAAAGAGTACATGCAGCATATATCTTAATTAATTAAGGAAGAAAGAAGCCTTAAAGAAACTGACATTCCTAACCGCCTAACCCATGTATACTCAGCGGTTCTGCACAGACCAACGGGATGATGGTGGTGTCGTGCGAGACAGGAAGAATAACAGAATCAAGCCAATATCACACATCTGCCTAGGCTATACATACACCCCTGCAATATTTACCATACTCCTTCCATGCTATCTTAGTTTTTCCAGCAGCCGGCGTCGTCACTGAAAACTGTTCAATAATGCTCACCCTTGCCGAAATCAACCCCGTCAACACATGCTCCCTGAACACATGTTTTATGTATGTACTCACAGGAATTATTCCCTCCATGACCCCATGTGTGCACACACATATATATACAGACACCATCCTCATCCTCCCTTGAAAACTAACAAAGATTGCTCACATTTGTTCTGAAAAAGTGCGTAATGCTTTTTTTTTCAAGCACTGAGAGAACATAATCCTATATGTGATTACACACAAAACACAGAGAGTAACGTTACTGTAAACACTACCCTGTCTCATTTAAAAACATCTCTCCACAATTGATGTTAGTTTAGCTGCTGATAAATGCAATGCTGGAAGCAATTCATCCAGAAAATTGAGTCAAGTTTACCAGACCTGGCAGCAGAACCACGCATCTATATATTCTATGTATTTAGTATTTACTTCCAGTATCACATTTTTTCTAACCACATTCCTTCTTCCATACTTCCATTTCTATCTGTTCTGTAGAATGCGATCACATATTTACACGATTAATATTTTAATCTCCGAGCAAGGAGACTGTGAATTGATTTTGATTAACTAATGGAATTTCATGCAAGCATCAACCACTAAATAGCAAATTGCAAATGCGATATTTGCATAATAAATATATACTTATAGTTTGAAGCAATAGCAGTTCATTTGTCATTGTAATGTTGACACCTGCCGTGACGGATGAGCAACAATCTTTATAACCTTTATTTTTTTTATCTCAAGTTCGCACACACTGAGAGAGTGTGAGTATGTAAGTAGAGCATAGAATTATGAGAGCCCAGGTCTAAAAATAATCACGCCAGGTATATGTACAGATAGATAGTTAATTATAATAATAAGAAGGTAGAAATTTTTTTTATATATAATACAATCTCATATAAGGACGGGTAGCTTTATGTTATGATAATCAAGGTATTTCCACCTTCATTGGATTTGAATAATACGCCGGTTGCTATGATTTATCACTCATTGCTCCAGACCTTAATCCATAACATAAACACACATATAAGTATCTAGTCCATGATGAAACACAAGACCTTGTGGTTTTTAATAAGTCTTAAAAGTTTAATTTTTTAGTGAATGCTCCAATGAATAAAACCCAGTTCGTTAAATTCGTAGTACTTATATTTATGTCTATATATGATTTTTGATTCTATATTATCTAGATAAATACCTATACAAGCCATAGTTTAATTAGTATCTAGATGGGTAGGCAGTAAGGCATGATATCTCTCTCCCTCTAGAATAAGCTTGAATAACGCTATAATAAAGGCTTCCCACAATCTGTAAATAACATAAAAAGGCTGGAGATATCTGTACATACACATTCACAAGTTCTAAGGTTTCCTCGATACTTTGATGGAATATATAATAAGAGTTGAGAGTTTGAGAGTGTATACTAATATGTTAGATCGGTTGGTTGATGAATGCTCAATCTACAACCCTGTCCTCCATGGATCAAATCAAACGAGTGACAATTTTATTAAGGGTGAAATTCAGTGAGAGAGTGTATAAAATAACATGTGAGTGTACATACCAGAATGAAATGCAATGCCCTGAGCGATCTAATATGTTGAGTTCACTTGAGAGTTGGGTTTTTCGTTTGGGTTCTCTCTCTTCTCTGCTCTTGGTCTGCAGTATGGATGGGGGTTGATGTTTTAACTGTGAGTTGTGCAGCAACAACAAGGAATAACAAGAGGCATCAATATGAAGAGAAGAAGAAGAACAAGAAGACAAACTAAAATACAAGTTTACGCTTATTCACACATATCCACTGTACTTATATATTACACCAACACATTACACAACAAGGGATGAGAGATTCATTGCCGACCCGAAGGAAGGCCGACACTCTTAGGTGTCCAGCACTCTTAAAAAATGTATTAAAAGTATAATACAATGTGGTGCTGTATTAGTATACGAAAGTACAACAACGGACCAGAAAACAACAACAAGAGTTAATAATAATCACAACAATAACAACAACAACAAGGGTTGAGATTTGTGATAATTGTGAACGTATGTATTTTCCAACTTGAAGAATAACTTTACCTTTGATATTTCCTAGGAGAGAATACACTGATCACTGGGCCTCCTACACAAATTTTTCCAGCTCAATAATGATTTTGTCCGAATATTTTTGAACAGGGAGTAATAATAATGATAACGGGCATGTGGAAATTTCGGGGGAAATTTTCTGAACGCACATTGTTCCTCCTGTGCGGAGCGGGCTCAACTGATACACATTCCTACACAATCTTCTGTCAAAGTCTGCGAGCATGCGCAGTTCCTTCCCCAAACCCTCCAACTTAAAAAGTAACGCTTGACTCAGACTCTTCTGAGGTGGTGGATGGATTCTTCATTCTTTCTGAGCGTTTGAGACTCTTCTTGTTGTTGCTGATGGTGATGCTGGATGCTGAGGCTGTTGTGACTTATTGCCCCAAGCTAAAGATTGATGACAGCGAAATGTCTTTGGCTCACAAAGTCTTAACTAGCAAACAAGTATGCTATGCATTTACTTATTACTGTACAATTTCAAGTACATTTAAGTATGTATTATGTATTCCTATATTCATCCTGAGTCCGAGTGTCTTTAACTCATTTTACAACCTTCTCATGTGCACAATGTCACATTTAAGTCATATATAGTAGCTTGATTCAAGTATCTATTGGTTTCACAAATATCCACTTCTCGGCATGTTCCTCTTTAATGCAATTACAGCTTTATCGGTAACTCCTTCACAGAGAATGGAGTATTATAGGCGACAAGAAGAGCTTTAGGTATTAAATATGGTCTAGACTGGACTTTTCCTGTCCATTCTCTCTGGCATTTACGTGAAATCTTTGGAGGAGTTCAAAGTTTGAACTCTGACTCGATCCTATCAACAATACAATATGGTGTGGGATTTGGTATAAATATAATACAACGGTAGTATATTATATATTTGTCTACTTGGATAAGTAGACAAATAGAGTTAATAAATATATGTTGTATAGCTATACAAGTACTTTTAGTACACTATTAGTATGCTTAGAAGTATATTGTAATGCATAAGTACACTTGGTACCTATATACTATTATTAGCACCTTGTATACTATTTAGCACCTATAGAAGCATAGTATCAGTCAGTATCTAGAAGTATAGTAGTAGTACCTAGAAGTATAGTAGTAGTACCTAGAAGTATAGTAGAAGTACCTTGAAGTATAGTGATAGTACTTAGAAGTAAGCTAGAAGAATAGTACCGAGAAATATAGTATAACATAGTACCTCTACAAATACACGGTTAGTGCATATAAGTATGCCTACAAGTAATGTAATAATGTTACTTATGTGGTAAATAATACTAATAAACTACTGTGTTATTTATACCCACCACACAGCTTTCTTGGGATATTAACTTGTACGACTAGTTTTTAGATATACGATATGAGAGAATGAACAATATGAATGACATCTTGAATCTTGATTGACATTGGGAATGTTGAAGAATTGGCTTCATGAATACCATACTGCATCTGCATGCACTGTCAACGTCAAATATCAATTTACTAAAGAGGGCTTCCATATTATACATTGGTGACAATCAGTGGGCTTTTATGAACATATAACTTCAGAAATAATACATGTTTTAGGCCATACGGTCAGTGGTATTGGATTCTAAGAAATGAAGTTGTTTACATGAGGGCGTGGGACATGCGTTATGAAAGGGACAATGAGAGTATAAAGTCATTCTACGTAATTGAGATTTGTCAGGTGATGGAAATTGCATCTTTCGTGCTTTAATTAAAGGAAAAAATGTAGATCCTATAATAATTTACATTGTGTAATTATATAGTTCAAACTAACAATCTCATTTCTAATCGTGGAGTGTAAGCACACATGGGTAATCTTCACAATTACAAGACAGAAATATTATTGATGGTACTGAAAACAAATTTCACATCAGGCACATCAGTATGAACTTATACAGTGAGGATTCATATGTCAATAAATAAAAAGAAAATAGCACATATATGGCTAAATAAAATGTAACAATAATTGATACGGAGCTTACAATTCTATAGATTTATGATTTATTGTTGAAGATTCACCTTATGTATATTGATTAATGGATTTAAATACATGTATTTATATCAAAGGAGAAAATTTCGAACAGGAATAGATAATTAGTAAGAAGTATAGCTTGAATGCGGCTGTAGGTGCGAGCATAGCAAGCAAACGATTATTCTAGATTAATAGGACCAATCATATTAGCTCCATGTCTTCTGTGCATTTACGCAGAATTCTTTGAAATGTGGGCGAATCAGGTAGTAAATCACTACATACACGAAGTTCACATTGTATTGTGAAGTCCCAACCGAAAAATGTCATGTTGACAAAAAAATGCTCCTTCAGGAGATCGCTTGAGAACAAAGGTCTGAGAAAATGTATGCGGCGGGTCATCATCAGTCTGAAAATTACAAAGTAATCAGCCATTAAAGTATGTATGATAAACATTTTCAACTCATGACAGCAATATACATACAAATGTAGCATATAAATCAATTCCACTGCCACCACCGCAATCATCATACCTTCAATTGTCCTAGAACATTAATAAGTATCCCACCATCGAACATAGGTTGACAATCCACCGACGTTATTGCATGTTGAATCTTCTGAAACGTGAGGCCCTACAGAATAAACCAATTGAAGTTAAAAACAAATAGATATGAATGACTGTCATATCTGTGTGTACGGTAGCTCTAGATTAAAATATTGAACAAGTTCGACTTACATTGAATCTCTCCAAGATTTTTACGGCTCCTTGGACTTGTTGACCTTCAAAAGTCATCAGTGAATTCTCTGCCTATAATCAAGGGATCCGGACGATTTATCCACAGACTTTCTCAATCAAATATCTTAGTTCAAAATTTTCAGCCAAAAATACTTACATGATAAAATTGCAGGAGATTCCCTCGAGTCTGAGCATTATCGAATAATTGGTAATATTGGGCGGTAAAGGCTCTTCCTATTTCATCAAACTGTGGTTCAAATGCCATTTTATTTGACCTGTAAACACAGAAATCAAAATGTTCAATCGATTAAGTCAAGTTAAGTTTCAATCAAAGTCTCTCCCACGTATGTATGTACAATGTTTGAGGCGATTTTGGACGCAGCTTTTCCTTCAAAACAAAATAAATTCTTAGCTATAAAATTATTACTTACTTACGACTACGATTGACCTCAACACTCCCAACAGGCACCTGTGTTTGACTGAAATCCTGCGTTAACCCACAATACGTAACTGTGTGAACTGTGAACTACGGAAGAATTAGTCACTGTGTTGAAGCGTTTCACATGTAGAGATTCTGTTCACTGTGACTGTGTGTTCGTTTCATGTTCACTTGGTTCGTTTCAAGCGCGCGAATATTTAAATTTCATGGGCAACTGCAACGGGCCGACCGGCCGACTTGTCGGGTTCAATTTAGCCGACATTTATTGACATCTTCTTCAATCTACCCGACATTTCCAGCAAATCTTCAAAGTACCCGACAGCTGACAATTTTCTTAGCTTCCCCGACAACCCGACATTCAAGTTGGCCGACAATATAGCTGACATTTTTCTGTGGGGTCCAAAATCTCTTCAATTTGGCCGACATTGTCCTTCAAATTAGCCGACAAAAATTCCCGAACCTTCAAGTCAGCCGACAATCGACATTGTTTACGTTGACCGACATATTTCACAAATCTTCAGTCCAACCGACATCCCGACTAAGATATTCATGTTAGCTTACAAACAAGCTCAACTTTCTAAGTTTTTTGTCGGCGTGTCGGCCAAGTTGAAGAACTGTAATCAGAATTAAATTCATTAAGTCAAGGATCTTGTCATCTTCCATTGTAATTTTCATAGAGCGATACAATTTGTATATTCTGAATGCTGAGTTAATTTCCGATCGAATGATATGCTACTTGACTAAGGGTCACTGACCTTTGACCCCCCCCCCCCCACATGGGGTTTTTAAGCAACGGAATCGTCCAACAAATTTGAAAAAAGCAAGTAAACACACCAATCTGTCTCATATGCCCATTTTGGGAGATTTTGACGTCTAGTTTATGCGTTACATAACTTTTTGCACTTTTTTGAAAGTTTTTACAAAATTTTGAAGCTGCTTTTCGAAATTTTCAAAACGCTCCCAAATTGCAGAGCAGCACGCAGTTTTATACAATAAAAAATCCCTTTAAAACCCCTACAAAAAAGCCCTTCACCTCTATAGGGGTGCAATAAATCGTTGGGAAGCGACGATTTTTGGACTAGTGATTTTTATTTATCTTTTCTATTATTATATTTAGCAAAGGAAATATCTATTTCTAACTGCGCCAAAATATTTTAATAATAAAGTTTAAATTTAGTTTTTCTAAATTAGTTTAAATTGAAAAAGCAATTTCGAATTGGAATTAATTATTTGAAATACGAATAAAATTCAAATAATTGAAGATTGTCTTTGATTTAATTAAATTCGTTTTGGAAATATTGGATTAGGATTCGCATAACCAAATCAAACTAAAGGATCCAATTAAACTGGATTTGAAATTCAGATTCAAATACAATTTCAAATTTGTAAATATTTGATCAGGTCGTAACAGTGTAACACTGGCGTTTGATTATCTTTGTTTGCAGAAACTCCTCTAGGTAGACAAAATTGAAAAAAACAGACGGAAATAACCTTGTTCAGGAAGAATTCAATTTAAGTTTATTCCATAATTTCATATTTAACTAACTATAAATACATCCATATATCATCACATCATAATTAATCGTGAATTTATTTCATTTTAAGTTTCGTTATTTAGCGCTGTTTTGATTGTAGTGTTTAAATCATATTTATTTCATTTTCGCGAGAGTTTCATGCGCGCATGCCGTTTTTGATTTATAGTGTCGCTCATCATGTGAACTTCACTATTGTTGAGTTGAGAGCTGTCCAAAATACATTCTCTCAAAATACAAGTTACAAAATACACATTATTTCACGAAAATACAAGTTACAAAATAGAACAAACATTTGCTTTTCAGCAAAATACAAACTGCAAAATAAATTCCCAATTTCAAGAAAATAGAAGTTGCAAAATACAAAATACGTTTCCCATTTCATGAAAATACAAGTTACAAAATACATTTTTCCCCACGAAAATTTCAAATACTTTAACCAAGCCATTGAATTACATGCAAAATGCACATTTAAGGCTAAACGTTCGAGTTTGCTTTTTTGGGTAAATATACCATTGAAATTACCGTAAGGACAAGGGCAAATGCATAATTTCATGCGGGAAAAAACTCAATGATAAGTTGATCGATGCTCAAAATACAAATTACGCTTTAAAATCGATCAACTTCAAAATACAAATTACAAAATACATTTTTTAATTCGACCAATGTCAATGTCAAAATACATTTTAAAATTACGAAACTTCAAAATACAAAAATGTATTTTAAATATTTATTTAAAATACCATGTATTTTGGACAGCTCTGCATTGTTTTCTGTGCAAATAACGAAATGATTCGCAGAGGAAACTATACTTCACTCGTGTTTCATTTTTCACAGAGTTGAAACAGCTTCAGCTCCGCAAAAGAGGAAGTGGAAGTATTATAATAATATATAATGTATTATTAGATAAAACCAGATAAAGTACAAGCCAGCGTTATTTTCAAATTGTTAGTTTATTAAACAAAATTAATTAAAAAAAATGTATACTGTGTTAAATTGCAAGCACCATTAGGTGTCGGTTGTAAGAGAGAGGGAGTAAAGTTTTACTTTTCTCTACTATTATTAGTCAAACCAAATCCAAGCCCTAGCTGTCTCTATAAATTATAAATCCACGGGTACAGCTTTATTAGTAATTCTGTTTAAAAAATAATGAGTAGATAATAGACTTCCTTATGTCCTAAATTTTAGGGGTGGCATAAAGTCTGTCTGGAACAAATCTACATAGTTATCTCAGTAATCCCGTCTCATCCAGCACAATATCAGTGTATCAGTAGTCTATATTGTCTATTTTTTCATAAATCTTATTTCTTTGAAACGGAGTATTATTCAAGATCTGTTATATAAAACTTATTATCACACATCATACCACATAGCAGGATTATCAGTACAAGGCCAAAACGAGTTTTATATAACAAAACAAACAGTTACTGATAAACTCTTATCTTCTCTCTGACTCTGACTAAAAACGGAATGTTTGCATAATATTATTGATTCATGATGGTTGACTATATATAATAGTGTTAGGTAATTTCCTTGCCCTTCTCAAAATCCCTATCCCTGAATGAGTAATAAAGGTTCTGTATACTCATGAAGTACACAAAATTTGTTGGTACGTGAGAATTATGCCAGGGAATTATATACGCGAATAAATGAAATTTCATTGACGTTAGCCCAGGATTACAATATTGTGACGCAGATGTAGTATTATAGGAAAGGGTTATGGCGTTGCAAAGATGATGTTTCAATATTGCGACTCTCATCTAAATGAAAACTGTATACACACTAAGAATTAATTACAGTCATGTTAAACATTGATTTGCCATAAAATTATGAGCGGCGGCGTTATACATTTCAAGGTATTTTTACCCTTATACTTATAAGTAGTAGAAAAAACGTATTGGTGACTTTGGTAATGTATTGTGCGATAGAGAGTTTGTAATTATTGGTGTGGAAAGTAATTTATTCCAGGCGAATTGACTACACACGCAGTATAGTACTATAAAATAGTGTTTTGTTTATTAATTCTTTCAATAAAATCATACAAAAGGGTTGTTCGCCTTCTGTGTATAGTTCGCTTGATGTCAAAAAGAGTTAAGGTTCGTAGGCGTAATAATATGTAAAGATAGAGATAGGCATATACATTTTTACATTGCGTGTATGCATTTATCAGATCTGTCTGCTAATGTATAGGTATGTATTTATACATCCTTGAGGTATGAAAGTGGTACATTGAGACTCACAGACGAACATGTATAGTAGTGTCATTATTAACTGTAATTCGTATATATAAATTGGTTGAGCACATATTCATTGTTTGTGGGTCATTTGGACTCCGCACATGGGTTTACGCAGTTGGTACACGCACTTGTCCTCCTTTTTATATAACAATTTTAGCCAGTGCAGGACGTTCTGCCTTGTATTAGCTTCAGTGATATTTCTGCCTGTCATATGTTCTGTTCCTTTCTATTTGTACTCTACACTATAGGATAATTTACTTTAAATGTTTTTTTATACATAGCGTTGTACTTTTTTAGTTTAAACTTTTTTTTTAATTTGTATTCTAATTTACACATTTACAAACTCGTCTAATGTATAATAATTGTATCCTCCGCCTGTGGGAGCACCAGCAAAGTTTTAATTTTTAACGTTATAAAATACCAGATAGTGTGCATTTTTTAACGAGGGGAAAAAGTTGATAATCTCCATTTTAAAAATTCGCTGAATATACAATGTTTTTCACATTCAACTTCATGCCAGTAAAACCTTGACGCAGAGCATAATATTGTTTCTCCTTCTCGAGGACGCTAGTTTACTATACTATACTACTAAACGCAGAGATGATAAGCTCATCTGTGGAAGATCGTGTAATTACAGTGAACAGTTACGTAAAATGGGCACCAGTTTGGTCGTCCGCAGGGTTGTTTTTCTTTATTACTCTAAAGATTATACTGGGGAAGATCGTCCCTCGTGTAGTGACTGAGCAGGGCTCCGTCAGTATATGGAAATGGACAAATATTGCCAACTCCCTAATCCATTCCTTAATTACAGGAATCGGAACAGTTTTTTGGTGAGAATTTTTTCATTTGTAATACATTACGTAATTATATGGACTGGTCTATGGATTGGAATTTTTAAAAATATATCTCAAAACATTTTCTAGGCCATGGTTTTATTGCCACGAGTGTGTATATAGATGGAAGAGATTCTGCTTTTGATATGCTTTTTCCCATTCTTCAATATTATATTACTTACTCTTCTGGCTACTCACACCACAATATCTGGAACTCTGGAGCATCTTGAGAAACAGTGCACTTTCTATACCATTATAGGTCGCATTCTGAATAACAATTTATGAGTTGGCCAGTAAATAATTTTTTCCACAATACCTGCTTACCTTGCTGTTAATTTTATTGTACTTACAGTATAACTGGAATAGTTAATTTTGAATTGGAATCTTCTATTGCTCACATTCACATATATATTATCTTCTACAGTGTGTTCATTTTGTATCAATGTACTTACTGGAATATTTTTATTACGAGCTGTCCTTCCTTCCTTCTCTGCGCAATGAATTTGACTTGATCGATGCCTGATGAATTTGAATCAATACAGTGTTTGCTTTTTGTTTGCCGACATGATTAAACTGGGAAGGCGGTGTATTGAGCAGTGGACAATGCCTGGAAAATCCATATACTACTGGGAATCTCTTTGTTTTAGTTTACCTGGTAGCGGGCATTGTGTATGCATATGTACATAAATAATTAATGATTATTGCATTCCAGCATTTCCTTGTGCGCTTATGGAATGAGTCATGGGTATTGAGAGTGCACTCTATGGGGCCTCTGTCACTGTCCTTTATACTTAAAAGCAATTATTTCGCTAGTTGCAATTAATTAAATCACTTTCTTGTACGTATATTCAAAGTGGAAAGAGAAATTTAGGCTATTGTGTTAGCACTTGTAGCCATGCGTATTCTTATAAGCTATGCTGAAAGGTCAAAATTTTAATTAAATATAAGAATAGAAGCCAGTATGATCTCATGTTCTTTTACGTAAGGTGTAAAACTTTGGCCTGGATGTTTGAGTTAATATCAATGTGTCGAAAATCCAACTTTTGCGGACATCAACGATAATTTTTGTGGATGTACAGTATGAGTATACTTTGTTTATTTGCTTCTTTGCAGTATCTACCAGTATCCATTTATGGCAGTTGATGTAATAACTTCTTATACACTACTTGCTCATGTTTTGGTGTCTTTTTCCGATGGTGAGTGACGCAAAGTAAACGTGTCAGCAAAACATCATGATGTACTAAAATGCAAAATCACTAATTTCAATATGCACTAAATTGGAAAAATTCAATACCAGAAGGTACTAAATTTCCGATCCTATACACAGCATCTACACTTTTAGACAAAAGTTGTGTAGTACATTTTGGCACTATGTATAGTACATTTTCATTTTAGTACATCCTGATGTTTAACTGTCCTTTGTAGATTCGTTGATGTACATATTTTAAAACATTTGAAGTATTGAGTTATTGCAAGAACCCTGTAGGAAATATACCTAATGTGATGTGCTTAAATATAGTCCTAGAATTCTTAGAATCTAAGATTTCAGGATTATTTTATAAGTATACTTTTATAAGTATATGTCATTTGTACTGTACAGTGCATTAAACCCTTAGTTTGCCAAATTCGAAACCACGAGGGATTTGTTTCTGATGTATTTGCAGCGTCTAATGTACTTCCATTTCATCTTGTAAATTATGCACAATGTTTCGCATACACTTGCTCTATCATTTAGAAGTTTGTGTAAAGAAAATACATTACATAAACAGAACTCGCGATTGTACGACAACCGACGTATTGATACTTCATACCACACACACACACATAGTAAACAATATACTCGATACTTTACTTATGTATATTACAGGGTATTTCCTTTTCGACTTTTTCGACATGCTCCTGTACCACCGACGCAGGTCATCCTATGAACTGATGGTACATCATATCTTCGTAAGTATTGTCCCAGAGTTTATTATTGGAATCCATTATGTTCGAAAATAAGGCATATATAAAAGAACCCAATAATTCCATTTACAGGTAATCGCCTGCTTCTCCCTCGCAGCTTTAACTGGGTATTACTTAGGCTATGGATTGATTGCTCTGCTGGTGGAAGTCAACTCAGTATTTTTACATTGGAGACAGCTTTTGTTATTACAAAAAGTACCTAAGTACGAGAGCTTGTATAGAAAAGTTAGCGTTCTCAATTTGATAACATTTCTTGTGTTCCGCATCGCCCCTTTCACTTGGATGACCAGGTGGTTGTACGTCCACGGGCACACAATTCCGTATCCAGTGTATCTTCTCGGATGTATATCAATGACTGGAGTGGTCATTATGAACATTATATTATTTTTTCGTTTACTCAAATCCGACCTACCCTCAATCAGCAAGCCCCACGCCAACTGACGAGTTCAAAACATTTGTACAATTTTGTAATTTACTCAAACGTTCAAATATGATGCCTAAGACAATCATATCAGAAAAGCAAGCGCTATTGCTTACAGTGCAGTTTTATAGTATTGTATGTGTTGTGATGCATTTTACATGAAAAGACCTTTTGAGGCTCATAGCTACTTAATTTGTGATATTTTTATCAGTTTTACAATGCCAACCAAAGTAATAAAAATGACCTTGATGAATATCGTCATTATCAAGCGATAATGTGTAAGGTTTTGCACCATTAATATCACTAAAACGAAATCATTGCTTACATGACGCAAAACAGCTAAAATTGTACTCAATTGCAATTTAAGATTCATAACCAGTATAGGTATAAGTACACGCAATGTATCCTAGGATTTAAAAAATTAACGAAGTCATATTGAATATTCAATTTTTGCTTTATTTTATAGGTTTATATAAGAACATTAACTTGCGACTTATATCGGAAAAGGTTCACTTTGTTTAAAAACAGTTTTGGGGTTACAATCATTGCTATATGCTAAAGGTTAGGAAATGTCCAGCATTTTGGGATTTAAACTCGCTAAAATATTTATTTCTTTACAAAAGGTCGAAAATATTAGGCACTGGGAGCGGGAAAACGTACCATTAATGAACTTGCATTAGTAGCTCTACAATACTGAATGTAAAAGGCGATTGTAATTATTTACATTGTGTGGTAATATGGGACATTCTTTCAAGTGATTCAATTTTTGGGGGGTTCAAATAAGTACAAGAGATTTAATGATCATGATTTGTTTGTGACTCGTAATTACTCTAGAGACAAATACCTTGCATTTTCAAAATCACAGAAGGGGAATATAGCACAAGTTTCATGTGGCTTGAAGAAGTTGATATAGTATTCCATACTTAATATATTTGGAGACGTTGCATATTAAAAGTACTAACCTAGGGGGAGAAGCAGGGGCACCATTGAATTACTTACACATATTTGTAGCTCTATTAAAATTTTAAATTTATAGGTTAAAAAACGAGATTTCTATCATCTCCTACAGGATAAATCTTTACAAATTAATCAGGCTAACTGTTATAAAAATGATAGTTTCCCGATCAGAAACATTATTTGCCTGCAAACCACACTAAATGTATGTGTGCAACTGAAATTCTTCTAAAAAAATAATTTTGTCTTGAAATGTCAAAACAGTAAAATAACTTCCTGGGTAATAATAGATTCCCAATGCTACACTAGCAAGGAGACCCAACTTAATGAAATGTTTTAGAATTACCGAAACAAGCTACTTAACGGCAAGGTACCCTTGAGTACATGATTGGAAAAGCTTATTCTACGGTTACTGATTTGGCAAGGTTTCGAGGACAATCAACGTTGCATCCACGGAGTACAGCAATGTGATAAGAAAGCAACTGCATGGGAATCACAGTTAAAATTCCTTGCAAGCAATCAACAGTATGTGGAATTTCGATGGAACGATCAGAAAATGACATGGTCTCGGTGTCACCATTTTCACAGATAAGAACCGGCCGACCTTCTCTCGCGGTAACTTGCTGCAAGGCATTCATACATTTTGAATACACTGGGTCACGAGTCACAACCATGATAACTGGCATTTGTTTGTCCACTAAGGCCAGAGGTCCATGTTTTAACTCTCCTGCCAGAATACCTTCGCTGTGCATGTAAGTGAGCTCCTTGATTTTCTATAAATAAATTAAATACCGGCAAATTAGATAATGATTTTAGAATTCCGTGTAATGTACTTATTATATTTGTTATTGTATTTTATACATAACTTTATCAACACTAAAGAAATATAAAAAACGTTACCAGTGCGCCTTCAAGGCAAGTAGAATAGTTGTATCCACGACCCATAACCAAAAGTGACTTTTGTTTATACAATTCCTTGGCCAGCTCAAGGACTGAGTCGTCAGCTTTCAACACTTCATTAATTTGATTAGGCAAATTCTTTAGCCCTTGAATAATCTGTAAAAGCAGATGCAAAATTAAATTAAATTAAGCACCACAATAAATGCCGGGTCGGTGTTATTTATAACTTGTATATGGGTGCTTATAATCTGAATTACACGTTACCTCACATCTTCTGGGCTGAATGGAAATTCGATCTTCACACATCATCAGAGCGAAAAGAACAAGGGAAATGAATTGTGAAGTGTAAGCTTTCGTGGAAGCGACACCGATCTCAGGCCCAGCGTTGATGTGAATTCCACAATGTGACTCTCGACAGATTGATGACCCCACTGTATTCGTTAGCCCAACAATAAGGGCTCCGCGTGCCTTACAATATCTCAAAGCCATCAGTGTATCAGCAGTTTCACCTGATAAACATAGAGTAAATAAGAAATACATAGTGTCACAATAGCAGAAAAATGTTAAAACATATTAAATATATTTCTCTATGCATGTACAATTAGAATAACATAGTTTATTTACCTGACTGTGATATGAAAAAGCAGACATCATCTCTGAAAATAGGAGTATTTCTATCCAAAAAGTCTGAAGCAAGATCAATCATGACAGGCAATTCCGTGAGTTCCTCAAGAAGCTGGCGGGTGGCAATGGCCGAATGATAGGACGTTCCACATCCAATTAGCAATAGTCGACGGCAACGACGGATCTCTTGCATGTAGTCTTTCAAACCTCCAAGCACGACTGTTCCAGAGTCAAAGTCCACTCTACCTCTCATGGTGTTTACAACAGATTCGGGCTGCTCAAAAATTTCTTTCTGCATGAAGGAACTGAAATTTCCCTTCATAATTTGTTGAATCTCCATTTTGAGTGTAGTAATTTCTCTGGCATGAGGATCATCAATAGCGCGCTTAAGCCGATGAATAGATAATAATCCATCTTTGACAGCGGCAACATCATCATCTTCCAAGAACAAAACTCTGTTGGTATGTTCAATAATAGCTGAAGCGTCGGAAGCAAAGAAGTACTCAACTTCCTTGTTTTCACCCTTGGGTCCAAATTGTGACGTAGACTCTACTCGAGGAATGATGGGAACGGAAAGTTCACCTCCAAGATGTCCACGATGATCTAAAATTCATGTGGGAAATTAGTTATTAATCAACATTAGATGTTACGGGTAGATACTAAACCTAATAGTATAGAACATAATTTATAGATATACAATATACCCCCGCCACGAGACAGTGACAAACAAGAAGTTTTTTCCTTTTCGAAAAGTAAATAAACTTTGAACAAAAAAACTGTTTTAATAAATTTGCTGCTACAAGAATCTAAAAGATTATTGCAAGTTAAATGACAACGTTCATTTTTTATTTTTAAAATAAAAATCTTTTTTTTAGTATAAACACTTCAGCACATTAGAATTTGCAAACATAAACAAACACACGGAGCTTTGCAACACTTCATTATTCACGAAACAAACTTTAACAAACACTTGAAAACAAAACCATACAAAAATAAAATAATAATGCAACAAATAATATTATATTGATATAAGCTAGTTTACATGCAGAACGTAATATTTGCAATCTTGAACAATATCCATCATGACGTTTGGTAAAATACAAAGTACGATTTCCTTCTTTCTCCGTTCAATCCAGTAATATATTTACAATATATTACGTAAGGTCTGCATATAAATTAGCATATACATATATGCTTTTTAAACATAAAAAATTGTGAATACCTTTAAGAGGTGCTTTGGAATCTGAAGAGAGTGGACCGGAAAGAAAACAAGTCACAGACATATTAGTGTGCTATTACGTTGTGAAATCGCGTTAACGAGCTACATATTACATCTATTTTTAAGCTGTAAAGATTAAAGAGTTTATATATAGATTACTGAAGTTCAGGACAACAATGAGTAGTGAGTGTATATATTATATTTACAACAATTAGTAGCAGGCAATGATTGGAATTTTTAATAACAGCTTGTGCTTGTACTCACGTGCATATAATAATAGCCAAAAGAAAAAATGATAAATTGCATGCAAAGTTTTCATATGTATTAGTACTTATATTATGTAGGAAACCAAAATAATAAAAAATTGTCAAGTTCAAACAACCGCTATTCTATCCTATAATGGCAATAATATTCAATCATGTTAATGAGCTTAGCAAAAAAAAACAGTTCAATCAATGACTTCATAATACGAAAGGTCAACAAGTTAATGTAAATCCATTAATAATACTTATTGATAGACGATAATTTTTTTACAGCAACAAAAAAATCCACTGGTTTGTTAAATGTTTATACAGCGTATAGGTTAGGGTTATATTTACTTATTAATATTACGGAATAGTGCTCCAGGAACTTGTAAAGGATTGACTTATTGCAGGATTGAATTCTACCTCTATATATAAAGATAACTATAACTAAAATTTGCTTATTCAAGTTAGTACATAAGTATTTACAATCGTAAAAATATCAACAAGCAAGACATGAAATCATCATAACAAAACCCCCATACCTTTACTGTAGAGAATGGGAATGGAATCTGCAGCAAGCTTATTTTTCGCTTTGATGCCAACTAACAAGGGACTACCTCGTCGAGTGGAGACACATTCACCAGGGAAATGTGAACTTTTTATGCATACAGCAAAGGCCCCTTCCTGTGAAAGATTTCAAGTGAAATTAACGGGTCTGTATTATATTTGCATGACGAAAGCCACATGGGGTTGCATACCTTAATCCTGTATGTTTTTCATGGTATTAAATTATCTATTCCATATTTTTTCATGGATTACAAAAGCTTACCAACTGAACGATAGCTTGCTCAACGATTTCCAAAAATGTGTATTCGGGGTGTTGTGAGTACAGGTGAGCCAAGAGTTTGGCAATAACTTCCGTGTCCGTGTCCGACTCAAAATGATGACCTTTCTGAATCAAAAATTGCTTGATATCCTTGTAGTTGGTGATGATTCCGTTATGCACAACAACGAAGGTATTGTCATCATCAGCTCGTTGCGGATGAGCGTTTACAGCTGAGGGGACTCCGTGAGTGGCCCAACGGGTGTGAGCAATTCCTACGTGAGTTGAATGCATTCCTCCGAACTCAATAGCGTGGGCCTCTGTGTACAATACAAATACAATTAATCAATGCACTAATATATTATCTATAAGTATACTAAACTATTACGTCCGCACCAACACGTACAAGCACTAACTACAAACTGGACTTACTGAGCACGATTTCATCCTCCAGTGCCTTAACTTTTCCCTGTTCCTTGATAATTGTGATTCCAGCTCCATCACTAGTATCGATGGCAAGTCCCGCAGAATCATAGCCTCGATATTCCAGACGTTGCAAGCCCTTGATAAGGAAGTCAATGATCTCCTTCCTGGTCTTAGGCGTCAGGTAATTTAAATATGCGAAAATTCCTGTAAACAATTTTGCAAGTGATAATACGGTCATTTCATTTTGCAAGTATTTATACTTATAACATATTTTTAGTAAATTAGTACAAAATGTCGTAATATCTCGCATTAGCATAAGTCAAAAATGTAAAATCATTACGACTGAATTCTCTGATAAGATCTAATTTGAATGAAAGTAAAAGTTGGTTGCGCAAACGACCCTCCAAATTATACATGACTAGAATGGGAAAGTAGACAAATTTGAAAGGTCTTTGATCTATAAGCCTGGGGCAAATATTACTATAATAATTAAAAACTTAAATTTCAATAGAACAAAAAATCAGAGTTTAAGTACAAGTATTAAAACATTGTATGAAAATAAAAAAGGATAAGCAGTGCTTACACAGGCAATGAGTTATAGGGGCTATATGCAAAACAAAATATTTTAATGTGTAAGATAATAAAAGTGCAGAGTACAAACTTACCACACATGTTGATAACTTCTTGCACAGTTGATATTGATGAGTACACGTTGGCATCCGACAGTCAACTAAAGATTGGTCAAGGGGAAGCCTGGTTTTCGTAGTTGCTTTCCTGTATAACTACTACACCCAACCCCTTATCTACAACGAACAAAATTCATGTCAAAATTCCAGTATACAGTATAACATCAACAAGTTGTCTACTTTAATTGTAAGTCATATTCTCTGTCAAACATTATCTAATGCAAACATTTCTCACTTGAAACTCAAGTGATGACGTGCAACTATAGAACAACTGCAATTATTATGGAACGTACATTTCTAGGTAAGCTCCACATTTTCCTGAGAAGTCTATAATAGACTCTGTGGGAAACATTTACCATCAAAACTTTCGACTTTAGCCAGAAACCTTCATACTTACCTATGTATATTACAGAGTCCTTTATTAGGCAAGGGAACAACAATATGTTTACTTTACATTCAAAGCAGGCATAAGCTAACTTTCTATCATTATTAATAGAATACGGATGTATTAAATATGTGCATTCGCGCTTTACTAAAGCTTCACAACCCTTTGCTTTAAATAAGATTAAATTTAAAGCTGCTAAATATACAGATATACGTACTTGTATTTAGTACGTGTATTTGATTTTGGTGATTATGATTTTATGAAAGTGACCGGCCTATCGATGCTGCACAAATATGAAAACATATTTTACCCTGCAATAACTAGTTTAATAATATACTCGTATACACCCAAAATACAAAGTACTCAAGTCCAGATAATCTTCTGCAAGAGTTTCAAACCGGTTTAAACCTTGTAAATAAAACAAGCCCCACATCACAATAAAGGTGAAAGGACGCCTTAAATGTTAAGTGAACAACTTTAAAAATATTTTTATTATAACTGTTCTCAACCCAATATGCTAGTTTGTCTAGCAGTGACAGCGTATGTATATACAAACAATACATACCTTTCATCAGTGACGGCGGAACGTTCTGAATTCTGGAGCAAGGGGGAACATGCTATACTATCATATGGTGAGAAGATATAAAGGTATACCATAGCACGTAAAATTACAGATATGTACATACACACATAGTGTAAGTGCGTAAACACTAGATACTTATGTTCAACTGATGCATTTTTTCAAATATTTCCAATTACTAGTCTGCAATTGTCAGTATTAACAAATTGTCGCCTGGGATCAGTTATACTATGTAATCTCCAAGTTTTGCCTCATCTGAATAACCATGATTCAGTTTGGTCAGTGCCATTGTTGATCTCATTCAAATGGAGAAGCACGATTGGAGAAGATTCTTTCAGCAGTATTACTGCTGAAGTACAGATAGTGTGGAGCGGTTTTGTGTACTTCCAAATTAACAATTAAATAGTTCATTTAGGTATGTACTCAAAAAACAGCCGTTGGAATCCAATGATATTTCAAGATGGGAACCAGAGTAGGTATATATGTATCTTTATAAAAAGTGAGCCAGTGAAAATGAATATTTGAACCCTATATATAGATATATTTGCTATGGGCACAACTCTGTAGTTCCGCCAATACAGTACACTTATTTTATACATATTCTATTATATATACTTAAGGTTGTACTATTCGTAGCTTTAAAAGATTAAATCATATCTAATGCCTTAGCTCATAATTTAGAGGGAGGTACAAAATCTGCACTTGTCCCACACTGGCAAAATCAATGGGAGAATGGTAGATCATTATTTCCTTCCCCCATGATCCGCGTCTCCGGTCTACTTAGTGAACAAGAATGCATTTAAATATTATGTCAACAATATGTTTACGAAGCTTTTCTTCTAATTCTAATTTTATTATGTTATTGTCAAATATGCAAAACGATTCCACGGAAAAATCCACCATGTATTTTGTAATGAATGACTGAATAGCAGCTGGTTCCATGAGCTGAACAAAGTGGCAATAAGTTGTTTGGGCAATATTGTCTTTCCGATGTCCGACGGTAACTTTCCGAATTTTAATACTTTTTACGGAGATTTCGCAAGCCACGATCAAATAAAAATATCTACAATATAACATATAATACGAACGTACAAAATCATTCAACAATGAAGCCATGTGTGTAATTCACCTTATCTTCTAAACCCCAATACAACACCGAACTGATATTGAAATCAAAGTTCATTTCTGCTACTGGCGCCACAATTTATTTTTGTACCACTTCCGCTCATGAAGACCAACTTAATGCCGAATCTGATTATTGTTAGGTATGTTTACTTCTGTATTTCCAAGCAAAAGTCAAGTATACTGTGACGTAATGCAGTCAATTGCAGTTTCAAGCACATGGTTCTAGCGGTACAGTATCGGAGAAGCTTCACATTATGCACATACTGTGAGAACAATACTAAATTGTACTCCACTGTGACCTTACAGATACTGACAGTTGACATCTGCGTCAATTTCTACCCTCCAATATTAATTTAGCTTACCTAATAATAGTTTGACGCCTATCCTCTTTAGAGGTAGATACACTTGTACACATAATGCTTACATGTGATCTTTAAAAACAGTATTTCTGCTTTTGTTTTAAAATCTTCCACAACACTCATCTCTATATACATACTTGAATGCGCTCGGACCACAAAAACCTTTTTGTGGTTGGCCCACGTCTTATACTGTGCTCGTCATTAAAAATGATCCGCAACCTGTTTCTAAACTATGTTAAACAATATGGCAGGGCTTATACATGATATTATATTTCCAAATAGATTACTGCATTTAATTGACCGCAAATCCTGCTTGATTCCTGGACTGGACTGGACCAACTGGCAATGAGTGGTATAGACGACCTTGGCTTACCGACTGCTTTTTTGCAACCTACTTTTTACTCTGATTCTATAATAATAGCACAGAGAGCCCAAATTAGCGATTGTACATAATCCGTCAGCTTCCGATAACCAATTGTTTCAGGTAGCGTTTGTTGTTATCAACAAGATTTGCTAACTTACGAGTATGTATATTGTACGTATACTGTCAACATAGTGTAAATAGACAAAACTTGATGTTGGTCAATAGTTTCGTGGAAATATAGTCCCATGTAGATACAAAACTATAATAATTCAATACAGAATAACTGCAAATATACATACAAAAATGAATAAACTCAATATTGTAGAGTATATAAGTGTAAGCACTGTCCTCAGCTTTCAGATAGATGTACCTAATTAATTTGTCTGAATGAGAATAACTACCACAAGGGCATAGTGCTTTGCATACTAAGCGTAGGCTTGCTCAGGTGCAAGAGATAAAAGAACATATTATCTTTAATACATATCTACATAACTATAGCTTCCATTACATTCGGTGAAATTATATACTTATACTTAGTTAAGAGAATTATAAAAAGAATTAAGGAAAATAGAGAATTTAAGTTTCAAGTATCTCTATCTATCTATGGATCAATATAGGGTATCCACACAATGAATGTAAATGTACTTTGTACTCTCGATGAAACAACTGCCGGTGATTTTACGTATCACTTAAATAAGGAAATGAAAGGCGTATAGGAAACTTCCATTATCACGCCGATTACGCCTGAAAAGATTATAATTATTATATATACTACTCAATGTAGATTTGTTGTACAGTATGTACAAATGTGTATCACCGCTCATACTAATAACTTTTCGTTTGTTTGCATACACATTCTCAATCACCCTTCCTTATAATAAGTTTTTGTTGACAATATTAGCATAAATACAACAACATAAGTCATTACAACTTGGAAATTTTTGTCCTGATTTTTTCTTAGAAACAGCGTGATGTGGGCGATCATAGAATTTCATTACCAACAAATAAACGTGTTAACTGTGGAAAAAACGAATTATTGCACGTGTATACGGCGTGGAATCATTGTTTACACCTATAGCATCCGTTAGCAATGTGAAGGCCACGATAATAAATAGACTGAACTTGATCGGACAAAAGGTATTGTATTACATACTTACAATGATTATTTGGAACAGGGAACGGGAGATTTGTAACTTGGAATGGGAATTCTTTGTTAACATTAATCACTGCCCTTCATCCGATCTAATAAATACAAACATGCTTCTTCCGACGTCATTTTTAGGCAGAGTATTAAAATATTTCCAAAGGTAAAGCAGGCTGAGAGTGTAATATGTGTACATGCGATAGTTGGAAAATGCGGTAAAGATGCTAAGCCAGAGGCAATAAATGGCATGAGAAATTATACCAAAATCAGTCGTTATTAAGGTATAAGCCGGGAAGAGAAGCAAAATATACACATCATTACATTACGTAGTATGTATAATGTAGCAATTAATTAGTACGTATGCACAGCAGTACATATATTACAATCTAAAAATGATGCAATCAAACAAAACAATTATATCCAACAAATGAAGTTCTGCAACGTAAAACAGCAGTTCGTAGGAATTTGTCATTCATGATAAGCAATAAAGTAATAGCACCATGTTTACATTGGCGTCATTTGCAAAGTATGTACGTACGTATTAACCATCAAATATAATAAATTTATTCTACTTGAATGAAAACTTGATTCTAGTTTGATCAAAATCGTACATACATACATATATATTTGCTACAATTGTAACACAGTACATCAATATAAAACTTGATTAGTGTCAATAAATTTCAATTTTGTGTATCTTACTAATAACAATTATTTCATAAGCCCCATTCTCTTCTGTATTTCTCGATTTCGTAATAATTTTCAGATAAAGATATTATATGCTCATGCAAAACATTGAGCTTGCTCTAGCTCAAGCAATAACAAAAGTCAGCTCACAGTTCAATCTTGTGCTACTTGTAAATTTGCTATGCAGTCAATAAAAGGTGCAACATTCAGTAATTCAAGTGACTGAAGTAACTGTAACAGATTTGTTCACTTCCTATCTTAATCGATCATTTATTGAAATCAAATCGTACATATATGTATCCCGTGCCTAATGTAATATTAAATATGTCAAAAATACCATGCATGTTATAAAAATAGAATTTTGAAGAATGAGTTCAAAAATTATCAATCATCATTACGTAACTAAATTAGTCTGACGAGAGTAACTAAGGGATTAAGTTGTCAGATCCTATGTCAAAAATTATCTAATTACCAACATATCTCACTTGAAACTCAAGTGATGACGTGCAGCATATACAACACAACACACTGCAATTATGGAATTTAAACATTTCCATGGAAGATCCACATCTGCCTGAACAATCTATATACGATAGACTCCATGGACATTATTTACATACAAATACAACTAGTAAAACTTTCGACTTTGGCCAGAAACCTTCAGAGATTTTAGATTAATAGAGTCCTTTAAGACAATTAAGAAACAGTTTGTTTACTTCAAATTCATCCCAGGCATCCGCTAACTTTCTATCAGTATTAATAGAAAACAGATATATATAACATATGCATTTGCTCTACACTAAAGCTTCACAACCCTTTGCTTTACATATATACATGCTTTAAATACAGAAAGGAAGATTACATTTAAAGCTCCCATGCATGTATTTCGTACACGGACGTGTGCTTGATTTTGGTGATTACGATTTTATGAAAGTGACCGGCCGCTGCTGGATGCAGCACAAATATGAAAACATTTTACCCTGCAATATAAATAGTTTAATAATAATATGCTCGTCCCCAAAATCCAACGTAGTCAAGTCCAGTTTACTTTCTTTTTTGAGAGTTTCAAACCGGTTTAAACCTTGTTGTAAATGACACAAGAAGCCCCACCACACACAGTAAAGGACAGAGCTCAGATGTTATAAGTGAACAACTTTTAAAATATTCCTCTATTATAACTGTTCCCAAGTATGCATGTTAGTTTTGTTAGTTCATCCATCTCCTATATATCTCCATGTATATAGTGTGACATACCTTATGTTAAAAGTAATGTGTATTGTACAACATACATACATACATACATACATATACCTTTTCTCAGTATTTAATCTAATAAATAAGCATTCTTTAAAATACGAAATGATGCAATTACCATGCAGGAAAGAAACACTAAACACACTGACGATGCAAAAATGAGGTTCTTACCATCTTGTCAAGAGTATTTAATGGCAGCAAGAATGTGTCGTTGGGAATTGCATAAATCCTTCAACAACGAAGTGAAAATCAAGATCTCTATAGCTACTACAACACTCCCTCTGACATAATTTCCAACCACACTCAAGGAATGAATATTAGTTGTAAAACTACGACCAGTCGCACTATCGACGACGACTATACCTTATAGATTATTCCCTATATATTACCTCTACTTTAATATGTGAATCCCTTTGTTTTTTCTTTATATTGCCAATACTTATTATTTGACATGTCTGGGAGAATGCTCATTGACTGCGCGATGAAAAATGTTGAATATTATATGTCTTTACTTCTCTCCACATGTTACTCCATTAAAAAGCATTTACACATTTCAAATTACTACATAATTGTTGGTTGTTGTTAGACTGCAGTTTTGTTTCTAAATAATAAATATAACTGATTGATATATTAAATCACTTTCTGACTATGTATTATGACTTGGATTTTTACGAAAGTTTGCATGACTAGAATTTCTTGTTGATGACTACAGAGAGAGAAAGAAGTATAATTTTAAGTATAGTAATAGAGATACAGATACTCTAGAGATATAGTTCAAAAGCACTCAATGTACTTTAAATTGCACATGGAGCACATGACTAATTGACTTATTGTAATTTATAGAAGAAAAATAAACTGAATATTAGTAGAGAGAAATGTAAATTGTCAACACCCCGTCGACTTTTTGGAAATGTAGCTCGGCTCGTGTATGACACAGAAATTGAAAGTTGCCACACTATACCGGTTTAAGTTTAAAGGATGATAGAAGTCCTCAGTTGTCGTTCGTGTGCTCTCTATGAGCCCCTTCGGTTTCCGCTCGAGGTGTTCAGCGGGGTTAGTGCAACTTTCCTGCTTCCAGATGGCTGTAATACCCTTTAAAATATTTTTCGGAGGGTTGCTTTTAGCTTATATTAGACTGATTCTGAGCTTTCCGGGTAATACCGGAGGGAAAATAAGAGCGCCAAAAGCTTCACAACCCGGCTTCATCCGTTGTGGATTCACCTACTCATTGGTTTTGTCATGGTGCATTTTTCAACGTTTTGAGATAGCTTGAACCTTGAACGTTCTCAAGCTCTACACAAAGAAGATATCGCTCGTGTCATGCGAAGCCCTTATTATGAAATGTTTGTTGACAGGTTTTTGTGTGCTAATGGTAAGAAAGTATTTTATCAATTAAAATCTATTGATAATAGGAATATGTTACAGGAATCTATATAATTAATCAATTTAAGCCCATACAATGGAATTGTTACTGCTGATGTGAATTAAATGCGTGCCTTGATGGTGAAAATTGAGTAATTACTATAACTGACACACTTATATGGCATGACATTGACATGGTCAACATTTTAGCTTCTTATAAATATTAATTATGCAAAATATGTCCCATTTATTTGACTGTCCTGAAGATGTTGAGCTACTGTTGAACGAATGTTTGGCAAATTAACTTGGAGCCAATTAGAAAACCACGTGTAATCATTTATTTACAAATCACTTAAAGTGTGTAGTTAGTAGTATAGTTTATACTTAATAATTGTACCGAAATTTTATTCTCACAAAAATGTCGCTTACTTAAAAGTATCGCATGATTTAGGTATGAACTTATTGTGTATTAAGTATAGACATAAATAATAATATTCGAGAAGAACACTCAAGTTAAAGAAGTATCCCATACTTTTATTTTTAAAGCCTTGTGTAGCGAAAATGAAAGCAACATTTGTATGCCATACCAGTCACCAGTGCATAAACATACATAATGGCAAAAGTGTACAGCATATGTAGGGTTAATATAATTTGTCCGGAAGGGGTTGGAAATTGATTTCAGCCGTATTGCTGCTGCCCGTGCTGATTTCTTTTTCCAGCAATCTTTACTTATAGTGTGTATATGGCATGTATATTTATATTTGAAAAATATATGCGACGAAGTTTAAGGACGGTTCTCTAGGAAAAGCTGAAATTGAGTGGCTCACAGAAGCCAGCATGACAACTGCGGGGTAACCCCACAATCCTAGAAATTATGTGAAGCAAAAGTGTCTAAAATTATAATTCGTTCTTGAGCTACCATCGTCAACAGTGGATCAGTAAGCATGAGAGGAAGATGATGCTATAATCGTAAAATTTAATTTGTGTCTTCCCTTCCATGTATAGGAATAAGCCGACCGGTTGCCTAGCAATGTGAAATGGAATGGGATAAATACAAATAGACAGAATGCGTGACTTGGACAGAGAGCACAATACAATAATTGGGAATAAATACAAATGATCCATATCGAATGTATACACTAGCTTTTCAATTGGTTTCCTTCTCTGAATATACATATACTTGTACTTTGCATCCCGACGCTTCACATCCAGCTCCATACTTAGATTTCTCATCACTTTAACTGTAGCACGACACAAACAACCTTCGCACTCCGATGTGATCCTTCGGATGCCGTTAAGCTCTTGGTGTTTCATGAGGAGGCATCACTATAACTATGATCTCTTAACAGCGCTGCAGTATCCATATGTGGGGTATACTGGTTGGTGAAGGAACGACAAACAGGAGCTTGGTACAGTGGTGACTGACTGAGAATAGAGAGAGAATGGCAAGCCATCAAAGTCGTCAACGAATCCTCCTCCGTTCCCTCGTATTATTTATGATAATCATTTGATTTTACTATCTTGCCGTATTCTCATAATTTATAAGGACTTTTATTGTTGGAGCTGCAGGTTCGTCAAATTTACACATCCTTTCCATTGCCTCCGCATATAGTCCATTCAATGAGATGACAGTTTCGGTTTTGCCTCCAACATACCACAGTTTGGAGTTTAGCACTTGTCCTATGGGTGAATCATGCACCACCGTGTGCGATTCGCATTCCCTAATCTCAAAATGTACTTTTATATCTTTGACTCCCGTGCCACATGACAGCCCGCTTGGTGTAAATAAGCCTCTGTCCATGATTGTGTATCCTTTAGTACTTCTCAAATACTTTTGCTGCTGTGTGGGGACTCCCTCCGTGACTGTTACTGAGATTCAGGTTCAGGCAAATATTGTTGGTGCTAAAATTTACAACCTAAAGACCAACAATCGGATGCACACTGTGTATACTATACAATCATAGTGGTTGACATAGCACCCTGTTTCTATAAATGCATGCATGGTGTATGAATACAAAGGGTGAGCACTGTTCCTGCCAAATAAATTTGAGCCGGGAGCCTATATAGGATAAAAGGTTTGGTAATAATAACTTACAATCAGCGCTCCAATAGTTCCAGGTTTATCGTTTGTAACATTTTCACTTTTTCAACTATACACGGGTCACCACTACACTAACACTTTCCCATGTGAGAGCACGTGTCAAGGTGATTCTATTTGCAGGGTAATCGTCGGGTTGACTTCATAAAATAGAGTATTCCGCAGTGCTACTGGTCATGTTAAAACGTCCCATTTCCTTGCCTTGCATAACTCAGTACATCTTTTGTCCTATAATGACGTCCTCTCACAATTAGTACATTGACGCTTTTACGCTTGCTTTTATGATTCCACATTTAAGTTGATATGTTTACGATTTTATGCTGTAATTTTGATGACTTCATATCGTTCTCTGTCATTCAGACTAGCCACAACCATATCCAATAAATTCGGAGTTTGCACGAGTACGGTCCAATAAATTGTCCTTGTTTGAATTGAATTGCCTACACATAGTTGAAACGCTGACCGCTGACATCATTCAACGTTACTATATATATAATTGCATTATGGGAAAGTGCTTTGTTGGTTGTCCGTAGAGACTGTGTGGAATCAATAACAGTTGATAGATAAATACTCCAAGAGATGGTATTAGCCAAAGGGGTAAGATAAAAATATGACTATCAAATGTCCTAGGAAATGAATTGAGAACGAGGAACAAAGTCATTTCAAGGAAAACAAATAGTTGTGCGAATTGGATAAGGAAAGCAATTTGTTTGATGGAGTTTAAGACAGTCTTGTTAAGCTTCTGGTGCCCTTTAGAGAGACTGACGGAAGAGTAGGAGAATCAGAGAGTGAGAGATAGTGGCCTAACCCCTTGCACCCAGAGGACAACGGGTAATATCATGTAATGGACCCTGGCCAACATGGACATCATTTGTATCTCACGGGCCAATTTGTCAAATGTCCAGTCTACCGAATAATCATTCCAATCGCATCATTTTTCTCTTCAGGGCAACATCCCGGAACACCAGCGAAGCATTACTCTTTCTCTTTTTACACTCAATAACTTTGCTATGCTCCCCATTACAGTCGTTTCAACTTGTAAATATACTTACCAACCTCTAGAAAAAAACTCGGACTATGTCCTCGTACTTGTTTCTTCCAAATACAATATTGTGATTCAACAAAAAAAACTCTCCTCCACTAAATTATACATTAAATTACGTAGTATAGTAAACGCAGAGTAGTTGTCTGATAATTGATACGCATCAGTAAATCATCCCAAACAACGAGAATGATAATAATAATAATACAGTAGAATCTACTGTGAGTAGATACGAACTTACGAACCTCTTAGAATTCTGCAAACCATTACCACGCCTCCTCCAGCACTTTATTTTCCGAACATCAAAAGTCCATTCAAATTACAAAAAGCCGGTATTCGGACAGGGGAAGGGAAACGATCTGTTTCACAGTCAAGCGCCTATTGTGTAACAATTAATAGCAGGTTTTTCACAAAGTGGGCGGTTCCTGTACCTCTTCCGCGTATTTTAATGAAATTTATTGATTTTATAAACAACAATAAACAAGTTTTGTGAATAAATGAGAGGAACTTCCAACTTGTACTATTATCAGCGGGCAACTTTTTATTCCCGCGGTCTGTTCAAGTCATCGAAGAGATAGTTGCCACTCAATTTTGGTTCCCTTAGAGTTCACGCGTCCCGGTTCACTATGCTTGGAAATACATAAATACGCCGCCCGCCGCAGAACTTCGACGGACATTGATTGATGGACATCCATGTGACAACCGTACTCACGCCAACTCTTTTATAAATGTGTTGGAACTATGGGATGAGAGCTGAAATCCATTGCATTTATTTCTTTGTTAACACATTAAATCCTTTTATAATTCGATTCACCTTGCACCAGGGTTTTTAATTGGCGTGACAAGCTCTAAAAACAGCGCCGTGCGTGTAGTAAAACACGCTTTGCATTTTAAGCAGGGCGCTCTGCGAATTTGAGGAACCCACGAGAGCTTCTAGGATGTGTAAAATACATGTGTAATATTGGTAAATTACAAGATACACGGACATCGAACGTTTGCTGAGTTTTCCCATAAGTTTTTTTTGTTTGGATTATGCAGCCAACAACAATACCAGGATTTACATACATTGCTGCACTGAATCTGTAAACATATCATGACTGAGATGAAGCCGAAAAACGGGGAAAACCATGATGTGTTGCAATGAGAGTGTGCTTCTACACACACTGTTATATTGCTTTTGGGCACATAGAAACTATTTTATTGCCATGCATGGGCATTGGACATAGCAGCTGCCGCATTTATTTGCTGCTGGAAATTGAATATTAGGAAACATTTTGACAAAATATGAATCACACTAGCACTTGCAGTCATAAAATAAATGTTCACCTTTATGCTGCCGTTTTGATCGTAAAATAAAGGGTCTCTCAATCATTTCTTTACCTTCCCTCCAGTCGTGATCACTGAGTTATGTACAAAAGCAAAAGAAGTACATAAATTTGATGGATATCAATGAGCCTAAACAAATACATCCAGTCCGACGCCCGCTCCATAAACGCTATGTAAACGATCATTCAGGTCAGACATTTTTGGGAATCGACTGACCAAAAGATGAGACATTGCATTATTCTATCAAAACAACGACAACTGATCATTTCTCCGCAGCTGTGATGAAGGACTGCCCGCTATACACACAGGAGTATTAAGGTAGTAGCAACGAAGTGACATATCATTTCCACGAATCTCTCATTGGGAAGAAGCGATCATTGAGTCTCACACTTGGTTGAAATCGAGCTAATAAAAGGGAGATAGCCACGTGCTAAAAATAGAATCGTGATCGAGATGTTCTTGAGAAGGCAGTTTTTACTGCGGGTTACTACACACGCAGGCTAGTTTTATGGCAAATTTATAGCAATGATTTGGATAAGAATAGTTTTTCCGCAAACTCATATAAAGCTCTGGACATAACATATATGTTATGTCCAGAGCTTTATATGATGAAGACAAGTACAAATACATATAACATATAAGATTGGCTTCATGTTCTACTATATAGGAAGAACTTCATATGTGTATTTTCATTTTTCGAACATCATCATGCCAGTGAGCCTCAAGTGGTTCTTTCCTCGATCTCCCTTTTACATGCTGTTCGATATGTAATGACATAAATTTTCTATCACTTCTATCAATCTGGACAGCAGTTGCATCCTCGTTCTCTCCGTTCCGTGGCTTTTCGTACATCCGTATACTATAGTATCAATAACTACATCTTCGTCCAGTCCCATAGTTAACTACATCAACTTATGCACATAAAAATGTGTGCTTTGACGACTGTGGACAGGCAGAGGAACTTTATGGGCTAAATTCTCCTCGGCCATTGGGTTTCATTGTTCCGTCTCTCTTTATCCCTACTTTTCAAGTGACCTTTCTTCCACAATAATCATAACTCAATCCCATTTTATTACAGGGCGTCCATGGTGCTAAGTTGATCAGCGCGCACATTCTATACGTTCAGTGTCACTCACTCTCACTAATCAAGGCTTTATTTTTAGTACAGCTAGTATAGCTCTCAAGTTGTACAGATATAGTATGTACTCTAGTTTTAAGGCAACCCAGTTGTGTAAATTTGGTAAATTGAAATTTTAAAGCAAATATAATTACTGACTGGGTGCAGATCTGGAAATGTTACGTTCCGTCCGAGACATTTTATAGAAGAACGTAAATGTTAATGTCGTTGTCAATTTGGGGACATGAGACTATCAATGGATCGTAACGTCCTTTAGCATCCGCCGACCCTTCTTTAGCACTGGATTGCATCACTTCACTTGACTGCACATTCAAGAGTTGAGCATATATATCTTCGGCCTGGTCTCCAGTTTTACCATTGCGGATTACACTTCATGGGGTATAGTTATGTTATGTGTGTGCAGGAAGGAGAGGAGACCGGAGGACGGTACCCACAGAGGAAATCAAATTGCTCTTTAGCATTAGCTTACCTCCAGAGTCGTATCCTCCGTAGTAAGATAAGCTTCCCACTTCAAGGAAGACGTTAATAGTTAATGACCACTCTTAAACCGGCTTGCAATTACCGACACTCGCCCATCAAATCGTCCATTTTAGCAAGGACCCCGTGCATACTTAATTTATGGACACTGTCCCGGACTCCCTGTCATCTCATCTCACAATCACCCAAAATATAAACACGGGCATGGACCCATATAAAGACAGACAGGCAGACAGAAGTAAATCCAGCAATTTGAACCCAACGATTAGATAAGGAACGTGATCGTAACCTTATATATACCAACATCAAATCTATATAAAAGCAAAAGCTATAGAATTCTTTGCATTCAATAAAATTAAAGTAAAGCTTTGTAATAGCACATTTATGCTTGGAGGACACAGGACGTAAAAGTCGAGGACACGGGAGTTGTGTGCGAAAATCCACGGGTTTTAATCCCACTCCCGCTATCAAATTGCTCAGTAGGAGACCTAAATCATTGGTCATATTGAATCCCTTATTCTTTATAGGAAACATTATGGCATCATTTGAGTTCATCGTCCCTAAAACAAAACTGCTCTCATCTCAAAGGTAGCATGTGTAAATTGCCTGAATTTTACTCAAGCTTTTACCTCCCAGGCTTAAAACAACAGTCACGGAATGATTTTTCGTCCGACTTGAAAAAAATAAATTGATTTCTACCATATCCTCCTCCAGTATATCACACTGAAATGGAGCATATTAGAGTGTACATTTCAATTTAGTATATCTATCTATAGCATCTATTACAACACATTTCTACGTATACTATGATAATAAAAGGTTTAAAAGGGCTCACAGTGATCGGTTTATATAGTCGGGGGTAACTGCATGCGTTGTACAAATCAAAGAGTGAAATGGACACGATATGATGCCTTGACAAAGGAATTATTGTAAAAAAAGTGTCCGGGTTATTCAAATCGATTTACATTTGCAGTATATGGTTGTCCCTGCGAATCAATTCTTTTTATACATGTGCGGTGATGACTTGACAATAACACTATCAAAACTCAACCCTCGCAACTTTTACCCACCATCCGCAGTAAACAAATTTGATCCTGA
Organism: Lipothrix lubbocki; assembly: GCA_034696945.1. NCBI lineage: Eukaryota > Metazoa > Arthropoda > Collembola > Symphypleona > Sminthuridae > Lipothrix > Lipothrix lubbocki. The sequence continues at coordinate 62,337 of JAQGAK010000279.1, forward strand.
GGTTGGAAATACTGGTGTATATGAATTGTAAAATTTAAATCTCAAGTGACTCAGGACCACCTCTAGTGTGTACACAAAACCACCCGCAGATTATTTTACATCATTTCCAATCAATTTCAGCCACAACCATGCCTGCGTTGCTAACCCTCGAGGTCACATTTTATCATTTTAATATTTTCCTGGCTTGGGTTTTCATAGAGTAAACAGATTCTGTGTATATATTTATATATACGGTCACCATCCCCGTACAGCTGTTACCCTCAAAAGTTGCCATTTATAAATTTATTATAATAAGTAAATAATTATTCCTAATATTCAATAGGCAATATATTACACTTGATACAAAAATAGGCAATATATTATTGATTCTGAACTATACTGATATTGCGAAATAGAAATTTGGTTACATTCGCACAACACCCCAGAAAGTGTGTACAGTAAGCATAGAAGAATTACAACGGACTGAACAAATATTAGTACAGGACCGAATTGTGTTTAGCATTGGGTGAATTCTATACTATAGAGGCGTAGTATAAATTATTTGTTCTCAGCCTCCAAGAAAAAATTTGGGATTCCCTCCTTCTTGTGATGCATTGGAATCCAGAGCGAAAAATGCTCTTTTTCCCAAGCCCGAACATGTGGTAGAAAAACTTCATCCGCAGAGTACTTATACATATATGCAGGCTTATATTATGCATAGATTCCATCCGAACGAAAGCAAATAAACGCTTGTGGAGGAAATGAGAGGATGGGATGTTGGAGAAAAAGACTAATCGAGTTTTCAAGACTAACCTTTATTGACAATGGAAAAGCTAATTGAAAGCGAATGTGATGAATGGTTACCATTTTGTCACTGTCTTTCACCGCTGTTTTAATCACAACAAAAGAAAACAGAGAGTTCCATTTGACCAGATTAATTTCACTCCTTGCAGAGTCTTCCCTATTCTTTCCTCTCATCCCGCCGTCTGCCGTCTTCGCTGACTTCGAAATGGGCGCGAGTCAAGTCTGCGAATGGAAATAAGAATGCACCGAATTCATCTTGTGCATGAAACACTTATTTTACATTTACTTCACAGTAAATAATAGCTTTTACATATTAAATATTCCCTGCATGCTTATGCTTGCATACTGCATATTTAATAATTATATCTACATATTATTTATGTATTCCCAAATATTATTAAAAATTATTCCATTTTTTACGGAATTAAAAATTGCCGCACGTGCTTCAAATTAGTAAGGTTACTAATTTTTTATTGAAAAATTGAACTTTTACCAACTTCATCCCATATACGTACAACAACGTTAGATAGCAAAATGACGCAATCTAACAATTAATTGTTGAGTCCACAAAGTGTGCACAAATTTTTCGGATTTTTTCCTTTTAGCCCATAGGCCCTGCACATTTATCTGCCTGCACTCCCAGTTGGTTTCAATAGCCTTAAAATTTACAAATACTTACGGCCACTGACTGAGAAATGGGACAATACAGCACTGTGCTTATGGGGAAGTTAATGGGGGACCGGAAGTGAAGCAGCTTTGTAATACTTCCTCGAAAACTCACCGAATAGCGGATGATTTGCATAAGGCAATTAAGATTCAAGATCACTTCCATTATTATGCAAAGTGGACCATGAGTCGAAACAATGGTCATACCCCTTCATAAGCATAAAACCAGAAGCATGCAACACGCGTGTTAATCCTTCCTGCTCTGTATATATTATGTATCTACGTTTATGTAGATTCATTTGCATACATACGTCGGCATCATCCATATATATCTATATAATAAAAGTCAAAGTCATTGAGGACCTCAGCTCCGCAGTCTCCGCGGTCCGTGTGTGCCTCCCGCTCACCAGTTAAAAGACTGAAGAGCTGAAAGTCAAGGCGGTTGAAATGTGATATTAAAATAATGGACTCAAAGTCACCGTCACAGCCCACTTAAGATTAACAATCAAGTTCGGTGTATTATCAAGTCATGTGAGTACTGCTTTAGTCATTTACATGTACACACGTAATATAATATAAGCTCTGTGTAGCTTACATATGATATCTTTGGATATACCTATATGTATACATTGCTTGTCATGTTAACAAATGGAGTTTACACTTATGGAAACTAAAATGTCCGTAGAGGAAAACTATCAACTATAGCATCGCACATACAGGATTTTACATCCAAACTTTGAGTTAATTATTATCCACACTCCTATTTCCACTTCATTACTCGGGAAATCTGCAGAAAACTCTTTTGTCTTCACTCCTTGATTTTTCCCCGACAATTCTCTAACCTAATGGCGTGTAAATGAACAACAGGGTGGCATCAACTTTTTTGTTTCTAAACATGCATTTTTATACCACCCTCTTTTTGTCTTCCGACAAAAAGTCAAGAGGCTTGACAGCGTTCTATTTCACCCTCTTGGTAGTCCACGTTTTTATGTTTTTACAAGTGAACTGTGTGCCCATTGCTTAATATCATCCATAACAATTTGTATTAAATTCTATCTATGCATATATTAATACACGTACAATTGTGTATGTTGATACATAGTGTGTAATTACGTATAGCTGCTGTGGATTTCATTCTTCCTTCATTTTTTGCAACGCGCCCCTTCTCACTTCAAAAAGAATATCAATTTGTCCCTGATTACACACAGTAATTATCTCCGGCCGCATTTTTTAAGCTATTTTGTATGCAAATAAATGACTTCTTTTGAAAAAATCCATTAGCTGACTATATACAAGGAAACCCTTTGCTTTTTCGCAGCAAATGAAGCTTCAGCTCCATTAAGACATATTGGAGGAATATTGTATACTTGTAAGCTTCTTATATCAGATCAAAGACTTCATTTATTACTTTCGAGCAAACAATAACAGGACTGACTGACTTTTGGCGGAGATTGATCCGACGGAAATTACAGAAATGCATATGCCATAAGTGCAGATGACTATATACATAAATCCGTTAAGCACCTTTTTTCTCCAGCTTTGATGATGACAGAAGAGTAGAGCACAATCTTTCATCAAATGATTTCAGGAAAATACTGTATGCATGTAGTATCTTAAGTTAAGAGCTAAAGTATAGGAAAGGAGCGGAGGAGAAAAACAAGGGAATGAATGAGACAAAGGCAAAAATGACAGAAAGATATAATGTGGTAATGTTTGTACACGAGAGGTTGCAGTATCCCTCCAAAACCACACACACACACGCAGACAACTTATGAATGTATACTTATTTGATATTATTAGAGACAATGTTTGAACACAAGGGAATATTACGAGAAATGATGATAGTTGAGAACCTCTTGAAAGCTTTTCACATTTTGTCATCGCCGTCGACGATGACAGCGCTCATACCAACGTATTATTTTATTACGCAAAAAAAAGTAGAAAGAGAGAGAGAGAGAGAAAGAGAAGAGGACTCAACTCTTCACATATGTTTCCACGTATGAGTATATAGGTACACAATGTGAGACAAATAACTGACACACACATACTTTGGTTTGACAGGAGATGATAGGAGGATCCCAGAAGTTACTGCAGGATATAGTATAGTAGTTTGTTCAGCCACGACCATGTTATTACCTTTTATTATTATGGGGATTATTTTTTGGGTATCTTTCCTCGAATCACCCGCCAGCTCTTTTATTTCCTTCCTATTTTCTTCAAGTGTGTACTTTCCCGTTCAGTTTTCTCCCACGGAACAGACAACCAGTACAACAGGGAAACACTTCAGGTTTTGTTCGCAAAATGACTTGTCAATGCTCGAAGATATTCCATGATGCTAATATCATAACTATATTCCCTATACACGGGATCTATATAGATACTACAACTATACAACTGCATATACACTGTAAATGCTTATAGATTGCATGTAATAAGTATCTTCAAAGCGGGATTGTCCTTATCTGCATTAACCCCTATTGTATCATCCCTTGTATTATTGCATCAAGCACTGTCTCGGAGTACAAATGCAGCAAGCATCATAAATTGCAATGTGAAGACTCTCCCTGAACTCGAAAGGTAATACAATAAAGAGAAGCTAAAAGATTTTCCATTAGAGAATTGCGAGTCATGTGTAAGCAATAAGCAACTGCACATTCGATATTATTTGCAGAGACATACAAGAATAGAATCGAGGGTTGGCAATGAACAAAATGGAAAGAATAATTTGAATAAAATCACAAGTAGCAGTAGATAGATACCTTCATTTATGTAGATATACATACGGATAGCAGGAGTATGGTAGTCCTATACTACACACTATGGAGAGAAAGAAGCTTTCAGCGCACTCAAGCACATCAGTCGTTAAAATGAATGAACCAAGAAGCGTCTTCATTTTCATCCCTGGAAACCCACACAAAATAAAGATGTACAGAACAGGAGACGTTCAATGCTTTCCTTCCTCTCCCATGGCATATGTGACCGTAAAACCATTGAAAGCCCAAACCTTTCTTTTCATCCTTAACAACTCCTCTATTCAACATGCATCTTTACTTTTTGTCAAGTTCCTCCGGCAGAGAATAACTACGTTAGGAGGACAAGAAGTCTTCCAGGAAATGCACTTGTCAACTGACTTGTAACCAAATGTCCCAGGTTGGATCCTGAATTCCATTTATTGGAAGTAACCTCCCGTACCCTTTCAAGCTCCCGATCTGAATCAGACACAATGTAATGAATATTATTCCAGAAAATGGTAATAGAAAATCATGGGGAAAAGTACAAAAAATGTATAATAGCACATCTGTTGTCAACAACAATATATAAGAGTCAAGATCCAGGATTAAGTTCACGAGATTAAAGAGATGGATGAGTTAAGGATGTCACTTGGTAAAATACCAAATGTTAGCTTGGAGAACAATTAGGAGAAGATAGAAAAAGCGAAAGCACACAAATTAATTCCATTTAGGTTAGAGAAAAAATTCCTTATCATGTTTCTGTATCTACAAGTAGTGCACTTATATAAAGCTAAACTTGACAGACAGTTCCTGAGTATGTTATGTATGTGTACATTAGGTGCACATGTTACTTATAGCTATCTACATATGTTAAAAGTATATGTACAGTCGGGTAGGCAATCATCCTCAAATAAGAGATTTACATGAATTTACATGGGCAATCAACAAAAGAATACATGGTGGAGGATAAAAGGAGCAAATCGGCACTGAGGAGAGTTTAAGTGGGAAATTAAGCAAAGTCACATCCACACACAGACACAGATGGGTATTGATTCTGTGGATTGGAGCTGAAAAGATGAAGGTGTTGGGACATGGAGCCAAAAAGATTTGCAAGGAAAGTGACAAGAGAACATCGATCTACTTTTACTAGGATTGGAAACAACGTGACATCGTCGAGATTTGATGGATTGCTCTTCAATCTGCCCTCCATACCCCTCATCTATATACACGGGAATTATCTCCAATATCCCTCGTCTTACTATAATTCCCTCCTACACTACAGATACTTCTACAAATACACCCGCTTGGGTAGTTACTACTTTATCTCGAACAATCATCAGCACACTGAATTCATAAAGTCTTTTGGGGACATTCTTGCAGAATCATATCTATATATAGTAATCATTACTCCACTATACTTTTACTTCCGGGGGAGCGAATTGAGGACAGTAGAATGAATGGATCCGATTCATCATCCGTTAATGAAAAGTGAAAATCTCAATTAAACTTTTCCCCAGCAATGCAATTAATTCCTCGAGAGAATTAAAACCTTTATTAATTCCTCAAAGAGTTTCAATTTATTAATTTCTTTCTTAGTTTTAATTTATTTTCTTATGTATACAACTTGATAGTAACACAACACTTGTATCTCTGCAAGTGTGAGGCCAACTCCAGGCTCTGACTTTTGGTTTGTTGGAGGAAGCCGGAAACATGACAGGAACTTCTACAGGAATATGTCGCTTGCGTGTATTTCTTGAATAAAACAAAATTCAGCTGAGATTCATTAATCATTCTCCTTTGGAGAGGCAGTCAGCTGGAGTTGCATACCTCTCAAACTTAATAAGCTATATGCTTGTAGTGAGTATTAAACGATTTTAGCCTTGAGTGTGGGAGTCGAAAGCGGAGACGAGATCGAAAGACTTGTTTTCCACGCATGCATGCACTCCGGAAATTTAAGAAATCAAATAATAATATGAGCGAGATCGAGAGATTTTCCGATAGGGCAAAAGTAACTTGAGACAAATCATAGCCCAGGAATGATACTAATGGCAATGCATGATTTACCGACATATAAGAGCGTCAAGTGCATCTCTGGGGAAGAAATGGACAAGTTCCATTATCTCCCGTACAAATAGGACAAGTACTAATGAAGTGGATACAAGAACGTCTGGCTAATTCAATTATCATTCTTGACCATCGGGGACACTTTTTCCACATCAAACAAAATAAAGCATATCGGGCTTAGCCAGCATTATCTGAGAGCATGGTGCAACAACGTCTGGAATTAATGAGAACGGATCACTATAACACACCCCCGCGATTTTTCTGTCCTTAAAAGTGAAACATCATTTTTTACCTCCTAAAATCCATTAGCTTTGCTTAATTCTCAGTATTATCTTCCGTCATTGTGATCTAGTTTCGATTACTTTGCTGTTCGGCGGATCTCTTCAGCACCAATCTGCTGCTTTCCTGAGTAGTAGGGATCTTCGCTTTTGTGCGTCCTTTGCTGGATAGCAATATTTACTTATCGGTGTATATAGTTATACTATAATCAAAGTTGTATATATAATCCTATTATGTATACCGTCGTATATCATAGGGCCCTGTCCGCATTATTTTGGCAATTGTTAAACCAACACAAGGATTGCATGCACGTCAGTTTTGTATGTACTTCCCACGCCCTTTGTATCAATGGACACTCCTATTATATACTTATCTGCAACGATCAACAGTCGCTCCACTATAGTATACCATACCGCATGTAGAATCCTTTCCTGGTATTTAACTCCCAGTCAATGATTACGTGATTATGACGCGACTGGCATCTCTAAGGGAACACGCGAATGCATACCTTGTATCGTCCTCAACTCATTTGCATGTGGAATCTTCAAAAAGTACCCTCAGCAAAGTTAACGCCTCTCCGCGTGTTGTTGACATATAGACTATACAAAAGTAATCATATCACTGCTAGATAATTCGCGTTTGACTTTTCGAAATCCCCTTGATTGTGTCCTGTCGTCAGTTAAGAATGCCTACACGCCACACAACAAAATTATACACTACCCGTATCTGACATAGTTTAGCGCTTAAACACACGCGTGGCCTTGTGAAGATTTTTTAAGAAAAGTATCATGCGTGTTTCCCATGCCGAGTTAGTGTTTACGTTCTAATAATTATGCACATCCCCAAAAGAGTCACTGAGAAGCGTCATTGTTTCAACCAACTTCAAAATACGTTCCCCATGCATTTGAAAAGGGACGATTTACCTAACAGCGTGTTTTAAAGAGACAACCATTAACTAAGTCTGAAGATTCGTGTACGTTGTTCCGGTAGATTGTTTTGCTGACAGTGAGACAAAAGCCTAGTTTCGTCACCCTACGTTAGAGGTATTTCGGAACTATAGGGAGAGTTGTGTACCTCTAGTATCTCCATGCCAATTGTGAAAATTTTTGCTAGTACTAGAACGAAAAGGTTCTGGTTGTAATAATTGGTACTAGGTATGTCATGAAAAGTACACGTACCTATTCAAAGTAAATGAATATTAAGAAGGTTATACGCACTTATAATACCAAAGTGTAAGTTGACAACATATGATTTAGCTTCTATTGTCCAGGAAGAGCGCATACTACAAGCATCAATTACAACTATTGCTCAGCAGGACATAAAGTACAACTCTTATAGACGATTGATACGAGTTCCGGTTTATCATCGCCAAGTTGCACAGCAAAATCTGACTATTAGTACCTAATATTAACATGAGGCTCATGTATTTGAGTGGTAATGACTATGTGGGGAGTGCGGCTGGCCGATGATGATGAACTGAAGACCCGAAAGGTTAAAAGACCGATCCATCAAGAAACTCTCAGTCTGTCTTCATCTTGATGATGATCCCGAAGTCCTCGACTCCCGCACTTACATGCTAGCCTCGATTACCCAAGATATTAGTCATTGTCAGCAGCCAAGTGGGAAAAAATCTATTGGTAATCATAATGCCCGTTTGTCAACCCTCGTTTCTCTCCTCCACAAACGGAGACGTGATTTATACAGGCGACTCCTCATGCTCATAATTATCTTCCATAGGGAAAACATATTTCCAACTATGACATGAGCCTACTCCCTACATTCATTGTATCTTTTCCGCGTTCCATCCCATTTTGGCAGGCGTCAGGCAATACCTTCAGGTCGCTAGTGCGGATAATTGAAAATTTAAACTAGCTAAATATTAATAACGAATTTTGGAATATTTAAAAACATAATAGTTTAATCGTACTTTCTGAGGTGCCGTCAACGTAAAATTCTTCCTTAAATTAATAATTATTACAACTTACATGAATCATCCTTCCATCCGAACTTAATAAATAGCGTTGAAACTAATTATTAAAGAGCCCACATTTAACTCAGATCATTTCACCCGTCAGAAACGTCCTACGGAATTAAAAGTCATGGAGTAACTCATATTAATGGGAATTTAGAACACATGATTTGGTTAATATACAAGGAAAATAAGTCATTACAGGAATAAAGACAGAAGCAATCTCTTCACTTCATCCCTTTCACTTGTCAGTGTCAGTCAAGGGGTTCGGAAAGCTCCGCAACTGACTTCCCAACTTTGAATTTCTCCGTGGGAGGCTTTTCCATTGCAGCTGGGAAGATTCCAACAACAACATATCATGCCACTTTGGACGACACCAACCACTATTCAACAGACAAATCCAGTTTTTTTAGACAGAATGAAATAAATGCGAATCGATTTGAAATGTAATCATTGTAAAAGACTGAATCTCTTGTTGCACAATGAAACCTATTTATATTCAAACTTCATCAGCAAGTGTTCTGACTTCGCAATCACTTATTAATGACATGCGGATATATGCTATTCTCTGGAAAACAGGTTGTTCCGCATCTGATAAATTCGAATCCAGCAGCAGCAGACTAATGATTTTTGAATGAGGAGTGAAACCACAAAAAGTAGCAAACTATATAGCGGGGCATTGTCAGATTTTCACACCCTCCTGGTGTTCCACATAAATAGATCGCACGGTGCTGTATACGAAGAAACTGCGAGTAAATCCGGATTTAAAATAGAAATTGGAAATGTGAGAAGGATCCTTGAAGTGAAATGTTAAAGCCACCTAAAAGAAGATCGGATTTGATAAAAAATCACAAGAGAATGTATTTGTAGTTATGAGCAAACTTTCTCGCCATGATCCTCAATGCATGGATTGTTGCCGCTTATTCCACAACAGTGTGGGTTACCCGCTTATGTACATGTTAAGGCCTTCACAACACGCACTTCGGTTGCGTTATACAGGATCCCAGCATAAGATGAGTGATTGATGATATGAGACTTTTCAGATGGTTTGTCATGAAAAAACGAATTGACGGATTACTTCACACGAGAATGAACCGGATAGAATCGACAAGGAAACCTTCAATGGGAGATTTCACTTGTGAGGTATACAGTAGTAGTATATAGTAGTCCTATTAAACGTTGCCCGGCTTCAAAACCATCTACACCGCATGAAAAAAAAAGCAAGGAACAACAAAACATAGTTATATAGGAACTTGTCAAAAGGCACGAGCTTCCCATTCATCTTCTCGACAACTCGATCTTTTATTCCTCAACTTTGCTTTTATGCTTTTCATATAGTCAGTCACACTCACAACCTACAATAATCATAATTGCACGTCCATAAGACATTCATAACTATCTATGGGTCTACTTGGGTGCTGCTTCTCATCAGTTATCACAAGCGTTGGTCCCCATATGATATGTATACAGCTTATATCTACACGATATAACCTCACTTCTTACGATTAGTGAGTATAAATTTTTTTGTACCTATGTATATATGCAAATCATATCCTAAGTGATCAGTATATTAGGATGATATTTTAATGACATTAAAAATCCTCAGTGTCAAAAACCATACACAAATTATTTCAGTCTCGTGCACTCCACAGTCAGTTTTGCTTCCAGCCAGGCTCCCAAAATAATATTTTCTCCCTTTTTCATCTTCCTTCCTTGTACCCACCCCATATAGTTTACAACACTGACAACATAAGAAAGAGCTTACTTAATCAGATGTGACTTTCCTCCTTCCCGGATTCCCTACAGTCGAGCAGCACAAGAAAAGAATAGGAAATTATAAGCAACTCAAGATAAAAGAAATAGAATGAGGAATGACACCTAGGGCAGATGAAAAATTTGGGGATTGAAGGCTCGAGGAAAGCTCACTAATTACGTCCTAATAAACTCCTGTTGGCATACATTAATTTGGAAGGAACGAATGAGAGGAAACAAAAGATCCTTGTAAAAATTGTAAACAGAGGGATGTCATGGAAGCCCGAGGCTACAACGTCAACGTGATTTGGCATTAGCGTCTGCTTGATTAATTGAAGATGCAAAAACCCTAATAATTAGTAGCTTCCATTCTCATATTTTAATTTCAACAAGGTTGAAGTGGCAACTAATATTGGTTCCGTAGCTATATAACTATTTATAACGTGTGGATTATGAAGCATGAGAGCTTCGAATAGTGAAAACAACTAACTACGGGGAAAAATGCTGGCGAGAGGTATCCATACTATAGTATACAGGCAAAAATCAATTCAATGTTCCTACCCACAACCTGGACGAGAAAAGGCATCATTCGCTTGGTGGAAGGACGGACAGCCATGCGACACGTTTTAAGTGATTTGACTCACGATACTGTAAGAAAAAATGATTTTTTTCAGGAAAGCAGGCTACATACCGCTTTGACGCTTTATGTTTGTAAACTCTGTAGTCTGAGAACTTTTCGGGGAACTCTCCGGAGACTCCGGATTTGATATTCGTGTGTGATAAGCCATACTTATGGATATTGGATTCTGTTTTCATGACAGGACGGACAAGGAAATCGCACGAATTCCTCACTTTGATTTCATAATAGTGTCCCTTTATATTTCATCAGGATGTTTTACGACGGACCATAAAATTGGCCAGAGCTGTGGAGTAGCAGCACCTCGACTCTCTTGTCATGTCCACTTGTATTGTCATTCCTTTCCTAAATTTACTGTCAACTTGAATACAGTGGTGGAGAGCGAAATCAAGACGAGACTATTGCTCGATCGGGTCATTGTAAGCATGTATAGTCTTGTGGAGTGGACAACCGGTGCTTCCCAGGCCTTTGCACGTTCCCAGGCTTAGTTAGTTAGACTTACCCAACAATACATATACATACACACTACCCAATGCGTAGCTCTAATCTTCTTTGCCACACCAGAGCTTTCCCTTCCGTATCCCACAAATACATATTACTACCAATTCTCATTCTCTAAGCTTATCGTTTAGTAGTCGTCAGGTCAAAATCTATTTAGGCTTTTATTTTTCTTCATTTTCTCATCATTCTAGCTACTTCAGTTTTTATGTGTTTATTTCCATTTTCATTTCCTTTCCTCGCCAATTTATGGCGAGCTGTTTCCGAACTCACTGGACATTTAAAATTCAAGTTGGTAGACTCGGGGATCAAGATATTGCTCCTCGCAATACACTCGCAAGTCACTCGTCATCTGTCCACCGAGTGAGACCTTCTGATTTCCAGTATTCAAGTAGCTATATAGTATTGAAGGATACAGCAACAGCTAGCACACAAGCTACAAGTCTATACGATTGAATAGAATAGGAGAATTGAAAGTCTTGTGTGAAAATTGTGTACGAGAAAATGTTACTAATAACGAGGGATCCCTTCTAACAAGGCGTATTGACCCTACTGATTTTATCATAAAATTGGACGAACCTTTGGAACTCTATGGAAATGCGCATCATATTAAACTTTCTCCTGCCAATCATAACCCCAGAACAAGCAGTTGTATATATTCGGTTGCAAAAATGATCCCCTGAACAAGAGGTCAGTTGTTGTAAATCACAACGACAAGATGATTGACAATATTTGATGAGATTGTCCACAGCGGTCCATCCATTTCTCTCTCTCTCTCTTTCTCTCTCTCTTTTGCTCAGCATTTACGACCAACACAGCTTGCAAATGCGGCAATTCATGCTTTTGATCCGATTGCTCCTGTTTCCATAGAGACAATTGGGAAAAAACTAGCCCAAAATTGCACCCTTGAAACTTTCTCGGCGAAAATGACCCCAGCACATAAGGACGCTTGATTGTTTCTCATAAATTGAGCAACCATACCAAGACGACAAAGATTTAGATCTATTCTCGTGATTAGAGTCTACGTATTGGCAAACTGATTGGTAGTGCAACTAGGAAATCTTTTGCGTGCTACGTGAAATTCGATACAAGCCCAAGCTGTATGTCAATAGAAGTAACCTGGATTACACATAAGGTACATTCTGTGTTTCACGGACTTGAGATCCTAATGAAAGCTCTCTGGGATGAAATTATGTTGCCGCCAACTTCCAGGTTAGTATACAGCAAATAATTAATTGTATAGAAGATCAGTAATCGTTGGTAGACAAACCTTCCTTGAGCATCACTGAGCAGAAAAAATTCTCAGAGCTGCGCTTGGTGGACATTAAGTGCTCGGGCACGAGAAACGTATGTTGGCACGAAGAACGTTTTGTGGGAGCTACGTTTGGGCAAGGTAGAAGTGTCTCGAAAGCTGTGTGTAGTGCAAGGAAAGCAATAATGTTTCATCCACAACCAAAAACATTCTCAACAGCAACGTTATATGTATGATGAAGGAAAGTCGCTTGGAGAGTTGCAGAACAATGTTTGATATATACAACTTACCCCGAGCAGCATGGCTAATAAGTAGAGAAAATTTACCGTCAGATTGGTTGGAAGGAAAAAACTTACCGTCACCATTGACGCCTTGCAAATAAATGCGGAATCCATTTGGTCCAAGTATTTTGACACAAAGACGGTCGTAAAAAAGGAGAAAACCTTTCGGAACATACAAACCCTAGTGAGTCGGAATAAAGAGAGAATGATTTGGAGCGACTGCTCCCGTTTTATGTCCTTTTCCTCTATACTCTCCCTTTCCTCCGCACAAATGTCACTCATCTCCCAAGATCCTTCTCTCGGCAATGCAGATAGTTATTCCCACTGTATATAGTATACAAATATATAGATGCTCACAATCAGCCCACATTCATACACAGCCCACCCTTGATATACTGGAAACGAAGAGGGAAGCGTTGGTTCCTTTATTGCATTCTGCTTAAAATCAGCCACTGCCTTCCTGTAGACGAGTTGTAAAGATTACTTTCAGGATAACAACAAGCTCTGTGAGCACCAAGAGATACAAATACACACCACAATACTCGGGTAACACACACACATGATACCCCTAACACATGTATCATAGAGAGGACGAACTCCAATCAAATGCAGTCACCATATATAAACTCTTTCTTCTCACCCTGCCCAAGTCTTTCATTACATTTACCTTGGACAGATTCTTTCTTTTCCTTCTCGTTAGTACTGAAATGGGGACGATGAGCCAGCGAAGAAAGTCTCGTGGAATCCTGCAGATCTCTCTACAGTAGGAGAAAACTAAAGTGCAAGCAATTCCACCCTGAATTTTATTGCTGAACACTTGGAAACAATTTTCACTACCACTGTACTATAGCTTAAGTGAGTCAAAGGAAAGTTGTTCGTAAAGTTAGAAAGAGTCGTGTTGTGTGTTGCTCAAAACGCTCTAAGTATGGCGTGTGACTTACCCCGACTTTCATGTATGTAACTCCACGAGCAAAACAAGCACCACTCTTTCGCAATTGATTCATCTCGGATGAGCGGAAACGTCATTCAAACTATGGAGATAAGAACGATACAGCGATTTGAAGGAAGCAGTCACAAATGCAAAATCTGGAACATAAAAGGCAAGAATGACTTGTGAACTTATGCAAATCCGTATAGGCAAATCAGTTAATGTTGGGGTTGAGGGGTAAGTATAATATATTCTATACTGTACAACATATTACTAATACCAACTACATAGTGTTTGTAACTTACTGGATTACATACATAGGAGAGCACACGCCGCCCGGCATATATCCCACCAAAATGTCTGCGGAGGCCGAAACGACAAAATCATTAAAAGGCTGACGATAAAGCAGGTATTGTTGATATCCGGGGGGATAAAGTCAAGTTTTGTACAAGACTAATGGGTTAATTTCAAAGGCTGTAAAAGTGCGGAAGAGCATCTCATTACTAAAGTCTCTAAAGCTTAAAAATCTCATCATGCAAATGATTGTGTGGGTTCTTCTTCTCCTCCATCGCTTCAAACCCGAAAACCTTTTCATCCCCTCATCAAAAAAAAAGTCCTGACGTTTTTTCCTTACACTATCCAAACTCTAAGGGCTACATATCACGAAACTACGTAAGTATATTTGTAGCATGCAGGCAAGTACATATACAAAATAGAGGACACATATCAATTACACATTGCTTACATAACCCTTAATCTTGCATAATCAACAACCCTTTCAAACACTTATCCGAAGCGAGAGGGAGTTGAGACTTCGCACGTCGTCACGACATGTTCTCATGTTTGTGTACAAATCTATCAAAACTCCGGAGCTCCCCTGCGCTTAAGAACATGTACAAACATAAATGGTTTAAGTGATTTAAGAGCTTCCAAATAATTTTTAAATGATTCTTGAAGGTTATTTAACTTATTTACACAGGAGGAGAATGGGGTACAAAAAGCTAAAATTGTTTTTGCTCAATGTACTTATAACTTATGCATTTCATTCAATGATGAATAAATAAAGCACAGGAGCTTTTGGTATTTTTATTGTGTTCTTTATTTTAAATTTTAATAGTTAAATTAAAAGCACTATAGTAGAAGCCTAGAATAGAAGCTACAAAAAGTTAAATAAAATAACTTCAGAGCTCGTTGAGCAATTTACAATAATGGTGTTATTTTAAATATTGATAGTGTAATATGACGCAGATGTAAAACAGTAGTAAACTGTATCAATTCAAATTTTTATTTGCCACATAGTCCTTTTTTATGTAGTAAAAACGGAATTAAATGCATAAAATAAACTCCAAAAATAAAATGAAACTTTGTATCAACCTTTGCATTTGCAACATAGTATTTATCATTATATGCTCCATAAAAATCACACTGTATACACAGTACTAAACACTAAATGATTCATTGAGAAAAGCTCGTAAAAGTTAACAAAGCGCCATGCCACACGCCCGCAATCAAAATTGAGCTAAATACAAGAAAATTATGAATAAGTGGTAATAATTTGGAGTAAATAACAATTTTATGGTCCTGTCAGATACATTGTAGCTCCTGGGCAGTAAAAAGATGGGTGTCATTATTATTGAATACAAAAGTGTAGAAATACAAAAAATATATGGTTCTGTATTTCTACAGTAATGTAAAAATCTGTATTGCATATTGCACAAAACGTCCATTCAATTTCCCTACCCGAATGGGACGCAACTTTGTATCTTTTCTGTAGAAAAACAGCTGTTATCATTGCCAAACCCTTGGACAACGTCAGTTTTTTTCAACATAAAAAAACCTAAAAAGAAGTCGCAAGTCAAGATTGGTTTTTTACTCATCTGCCTGCACTGGACAGCTTAATTCCTTTCGTTTGATTCCTGGGCACAGTCTATATAAACGGGGAAAAGTATATGAAATGAGCTGGGCATGGGGATGGAAGTAACAACCCACAATTCTCTTTGTTTACTGGACAAAGCCAAAGGAATATAAAAAGATGACAAAGGCACGAGCTGGGCTCATCATGAGCACAAATGTATCATAAATGGGTAAAAATAACTGGTATTTCATCCCTCCAACAATACTTCCTGACAAATTGTGAAATCCTTTTTGATACACCGAGGTGATGTAATAGCAATAAAGATCGCATATACATAAAAGTTGATAGTCCACTGTTTGCAACATACTTGTAAGTATATGTATGGGTTCTAAAAGTAAATTACGTTCAATATGACGGCAACATAGTCTCAGCGGATGTAAAAACTCGAAGACTCAAGGATGTAGAACCCTTGAGTCTTCGATGGCTAACGGGTCGTCCAAATAAATGCATTGTCCACCAAAGTACTACAAACAGATCTAAATTGTAATGCGGGTTGTAATCACACCCGCGCGGTTTGTTCACAGAAGATGGTCCAGTAGACATAATAACGTTTGCTCCAGACTCAATTCAATTTGTATCAATTGTCCAGCTAATTTGGATGGATGACTGCAAGTCCTCTGATCACACCGTATCTTAAGTACTCTGTGGGCACTAAATTTCCTGAATGATGTGGCTCGTGCTAAATCTCCACATGGAGTCTCACGCCAATACATTGATCACTGTTCCGTAAAATATGTGAGCCGGCTCCAAACCAAAGCAATGGTCATCTCATGTGACTTGGAAGTTCTATACGCACCTATTTAATGCTTGACTTCGTTTTCTACTACAAATTTTATACACGTCGACCGATAAGAATGTTTAAAATTCGGATGGTAAAGTTGACATTATAATCCTATGTAATTTCTGACTGATACTATACCTATCTACAATATATAATGAGGCTCAATAAAAAGAATGATGAACATTTAGCAAACGTTTTTGCTTTCTACACTCCCAATCAGTCGGCATTTTCAGCTTTGTATTATAGCTCGAACATGAAATAAATATTTGCCTCGTTATGAGTCTGGTAAAAAAGATTTAGGAGTAGTGTCAGGGAATGCATAAAGGCATACTTTAATTTGGTGTACATAATGGAACATGAGAACCGAGTTCAAAAGTTATTAAGTCGGGCTACCCCACCACTCAATCTTCTCCCTTTAGCCTGACATTATTTTATTTCATCACATTAGGCAAAAGTGAAATCCATATAGGCAATAGGGTATTACTCAAATTCTCCTGTCGGCCCGACGCTATTGCATGTTAGCAAGCAGTGTGTTTGAAATAACGCATACATTGATGTGAATATTAGTTTTGATATGCATATATATGCACGCATGTTATACAAACTTGATTGTCGATAAGCCAGTTGGGATTCGAAAAGAACTAAAAGGTTTTATATACATACCTATCCGTATAGTGTAGTACAGGCAAAGTATTTAGAGGGTTGGGATAGTCAAAGGAGAGTGAGGTACGTGCAAACAATAAGTGTTTAAGAGCAACCAGCAGGGCAGAAAACGAAAGAAGCCTCAGAGTCGTGAATGAAGAGTGAAGTTATCTGAGTAAATGAGAGAGGAGTCGGAAGTATAATGAGTGTTGACACTTAAAGATCGGAGTGTCATTGCGGTGTGTCGTCCTAAATTAATCAGCGGCAAAGCCCAACCCGAGCGCCTACACTTTTAATCACATTATCTCCTCCCATGCAAATGAGCTGTTGGGAGTTGTGTTTCCTATTTAAAATCCTGCTGTTCCTATTTCCTATATACATATATAGATACACAGAGAGTTAGTACACAACCCTTATTCAGTAAAACTACCAGCTCCTGAGATGAAGATGTCAAAGAGTCGGCGGGCTCATCTTCAATGCACTCACAATGAGAATGCAATCCGCTTTTCCAGATTTTACGAACCATAGCTTAATGTCATACCATAGAAATAAATGGCTCGGAGATGGAAATCATCAAATCTAGTTACGCAGCCGTCTTTGATTACTCTAATGATTCTTGTAGTCTCCTGATGATTCCATGGACTTGTTGTCTCCCATCAACTTCCATTTACAATGAAGTGAACAGTTCATCTTAGATAGAGCGGAAAGCTCATACAGTCCGAATTCCTATTAAAATTGTTTGTACCAGAAATTGTTAACAGGTATATTAAAACTATTTTCGGCAGAGACCAGACTTTTTTTATCAAAAGACCAATTTTCGTTGAAACCCTACAAATACTCAAATCATGAGCAACATATATCACAAAAAGGTTGCAATACTAATTTTTTGTATCCCCGCACTGAACTCCTTGCAATTGAACAGGGCTCAAGATTAATGAGAGTGAGCTTGTATTGAGCAGGTGATCAGATAAGGATGAATACCCACTTGTGATCACTTCAATTATTACAAGTCACATAGTCTTACCAAAAAATCCGACCAATAAGGACATTATGCATCAACATAGGGACAACATTTACTGTAGGCTTGCATACACTCACTCTGATTCCAAGTATATGTCTTTAAATGCAATTTTCAATATTAGCCCGGGTATTTATTTCTCTTTCCTCTTAGGGCATATCAGCCTGATGGTAAGCGCACAAAGTATAGGAGGGACTCCGTGAGATGAAAAAAGACCCTATGGGTTGCCGATCCCATGCAGTCCTCTGCACTAATTCAGATCCAGTAATGCTTGTTCCTAAGCGTATCACCCAAAAATGTACATATTCAATACACCGATTACATTGTACGCCGCAACATACATAAACTGTATTCATATTGTTATACATATAAAGATGCATACGCAGTATTCGTATTGTTAAACATACGCATAGGTTAGGCACGTATATTATGTTTCCTCTCTCAACGCATCTCAACGGTTTCAATGGAGAAGATCATAGGGATGGTCTCTAGCCGTACCAATAAAAAATACATACTAGTAACTTGTGTATATGTACCTTAAAGAGTATCAGTAGGACTTCTACACATGACTGCGGAGGAAGTGAAGAGAGGGGGAGAGAGCACCCTTATTATTCTCCGCTTAGAACACTTGTGCTCTTCAAGCACATCCACAACAGAGATGACCAGCTTATCGAGATATCAAGTGCCATGAAAAAACTCGTGTTTTACCCCAAAAAATGAACTGCTTCGCTTTCATTATCCTCGCTTTCAACTGGATTTAGTAGCTTTCTCCACAAAAATGATTTATATTAAACTTTCTGCTCTTCCGTAATATCATCTGCTCTTCCTGGGCTCATCGGCTATTAGAGCTCGCCCTGTCTGGATGTACATAATTGCCCACAACGTTAGTCATATTTATATAAACGAATGACATAGTGTATACTTCATATTATGTGTAGAGTTAATACTGCCTCTACACTTGTGCTTTACCTTTTTTGCTGAATTCTTATTCCTCCACATGCATGTTACTTAATCCCACAGGATCATATGATACGAATTAGATATTGGTTGCTGGCTTGTAAAAGCTCCAAGTGCCTATTGTTATACTTCCATCTCTTCATCCACCTTAATTAAAGTAACCGGGCAACCTGCGGATTTTCATGACTGTCAATATTGTAGTAGTATTTATATATATTTACTCAATGAAAGGAACCGGACGTTTTTAGCACGTCACCAGTTTTTTCGGTATTAGTTCCACTGGAATTGTCCAGAATCGTGTACTCTCCAGAGATTTAGGTTAACACAAACATGCCGAGGTTTCCCCATTTTCCTGGATGGCCTCTTATGTAGATACACATCATTTGTTGCTGTTTGTTACACAATATGACATAACAATGTATACATACGTAACACATGTATGTGAACACATCTATGTAGTCGAGGGAAGACTAAATAAGTTTTGATACCCCAAGTTATTGACAGAAGTTAATCACAAGGATGAAACGGACTCCTTGAATTATTTATTTCGGACTGAACACACGTCAAAGGGAATTTCCTAATCATTTCGCAGATTATGGGAAACAGGCTATTATGGGCTCAACATTCTTTCCCCTGAGCCTCCAGGCCATCGAAATCTGTTCCTGTGGAAGATAAATAAATACTCCTACTACAAAACCCATGTTCTTGTCCTGCTGTCATAGAAGGAATTTACTATATTGATCTTCATTCTTTACGCTTGTCCTTCCTAATTTGTCCTAATCAAGTGAAATAAAGCAGGAGAATCGATTGTTTGCCTTTCTTTCACTTGGAACGTACATACTTAATGGGCGGTTAATTCTAGACCTTTATCAATAACTAACTAAAATGTACCCAAATACTTTAATCATATCAATAACTTATAATATACCCAAACAATTTTAAACCTGTTGTACTTTCGCTTTTAGTATTTTTAAAAGCCCTTCTCAATCATTTAAAAACCAAAATTTGACTGAGAAACTATTTGTTCGAATTGCTTATTTCACATTTAATAACTATCACATTTCGTATACAGCCCTCAAATATCCTCCCATGACTGAAGTTCATGAACAATTGTCCCAAATAAACATTATACAATGAACCTAACACAATCTATGATGTGAAGTACAACGTAAGGGTAAATAAATGATGGTGGTGAAGTACTTCAAGTGAATCGTTGTATACAATGAGAGCCGTAAAAATGGCATTAAAACATGACACCGCCACCAACCTGTCAATGAGTTAAATGTCACAAATAATTCTAGAGACGCTACGTCACGTGCTCCTGTCCATTCCTATCCCTTGGGGTATATAATGTGTTTGTGCCATGAAATTCAGCATCGGGCACGACAACAACCCGTTGAGAGCATGCAACTTTACGTAACCCTTTCGTTCAACCTGTCACTTAGCCCGCTAAACCAACTTTCTATTGACAACATTGCCTCTCCATTGACAAAGATTGTTCGCTGCTGCTCATTCTACTCTTTCTTTCTCTCTCTCACTCACGTTCTCTCCCATTCACTCTCTGTATACATCCCCACCAATGACGATTACCTAATGTGACACAATGTCGACCCTTTAGTTTCACACAGACTGATCAAACTTTATCAACCAGTAAACAGTATGAAGCGTGTCGCTAGCAACGTACGTGTCCGTCAATTATTCTTTATCCAGAAAATTATACTGGTTCTTAGTTCAATTCAGATTCCTTTCCCATATTTTATAAGCAAACTACTTCATATTTAAGTATCGTAGTATGTAATAGGCAATAAACCCGAGCCGGTGGGTCACTGGATAGAGTGTTCGGGAGTAGCGAAGAGGTTTGTAGGTTCGATCCCCAAGCACCACTATATAATTTTCGTGCCATATTCTTTCTATATCTATAGCTAAGGTGTGCGGGTGGATGTGGGATGGTGATCTGTTGCACTTGTGTAAATCTGAATTGGTGTAGTGTGGCGTAATCAATGAGGATATGATGATACAGCATACTGCATCAGTTGTCGCCGGTGAGTATGAACGTCAAGGCTTACAACCCTTATCCCCTGAACACTGACACCTAGACGCCACCTCCTCCATTCTCTCCCCAGTAGCTAAGTCCTTATATGTACCTTAGTTTCATTGAACTCATGAAAGAACAATGCTGATTAAAATGTTCTATTTAACTTAACTACTTAACCCATAACAATTCTAATTAACGAACCTTGAACATTCATAAATTTAAACTGACTTGAGTTGACGTATAAAGTGTAGAATTTCCGTGCGCCATGAAAGCTACGATTCAACTTAGTAACTGATATCACCATTACGGATCTAAAATTATTATAGTTGGTTCGGCTTTATTAAATCCATTTGTGTGTCAAAAGGCATCAATAAAAAGTATCAAATCCACATATCAACATGACATTTCCTACAAATGTGGTTTTGTTGGTGATAGTGGTAGTAGGTATAAAATGTAGTATTGAAATACATTGGTTTTTATTCAAAATGTATTATTTCAATTTTTTATGTAAATGAAATATCGTTCCATTTATCTCCTCAAGACTTTAATTGAATTTTATTTATGTTCAAGAGGTAAAATTGTAAAAAATAACTAACTTTATCTGTACCTTCTAAATTAACTAATATATCTAACTACAGTGGCTGGCCATGGCGAGGAAGGTGCAAGCCAACAAACAGCAGTGCCGGACGAAAGTAGACCCGTTCATGGTTTAACGAAGACACCGGATCTACTGGTCAGTAAAACGCATTTTTTAAATTGTGTGTTATAAAGGAATAATTTACTTTTGATTCGTTATGGAAACTTATGTCGATATTGTATGAATTTACTTTTAGTGAGAGCTCGTGGTGGACGAATAAAGGGGTCTGAACCATCTTCATCATTGTCATCCTCTTCATCTGCCTTTGATAGTTCTTATGAAAAAGTAAGTCATAGATTTAGTTTGGAATTAAATTTTAAAATTTAATTAGTAAAATTCTTTTCTCGGTTTTTGTACAAGTTTGAACCTTTTTTTGTTTTTTATTATATATTTTAGAAAACTTATCGGAGATCGTAATGGACGAAAAAAAGACTATCCTTATCATCGCCCTCCTCCTGATGTGCCCCTTCTTCTAGTTTATAGGAAAAAAGTAAGTTATAGATTGTTTGCAATTAAATTTTGAAATTAAATAAGTAAATTTCTTTTCTTTATTTTTTTGCAAGTTTGAACCTTATATTGTTTTTTATTATATAATTTGGAACATTTAAAACAAATTACAATATTTTCAGTGGGAGCTCGTAATGGACGAAAATGGTCACTGAACCATCTTCATCATCGTCCTTCTCTTCAACTGCCTTTTCTAATTCTGACGAAGTCATTGATTTAATTTACAATTAAATTTTGAAGTTAAATCTACTGTCTTTATTCTATTTTGTATTTGTTATTATTTATTGTATTTTACAATCACTACAAAATTTTAATATTTTTAAATAATAATTAATATTTTATTTTAACTGTTATGGTTTACAGGTAATTTGAGTTGGTATTGAAGTTGAGTCAAACGTCACTTTTCGTCGGTGAACGTATTTAGAGTTAAGGATAGTGTACAGATGGTGTTAAACAAATAAAAAATATAATATAAATAAAAATACTTGCATGCTTTCTTTTTAACTCAATATTAAATGCAATAAGAATTTAAGTATCACTAATTTTTACGTCAAGTTTTGACGTAAGATACCCCGCTGGTAAATATCTTGAATTTTAGCGGGAACGTAGATTATGGTTTAGTCGACACTTTTGGCTGAGAGTATTAAGAATGCACCCGGGTATGTATGTATTTGATTATCAGGTTATACACATCATTTTACAATCCTACAATAAGTGATAACACATGTTCAAAAAGGATAATTTTATACATGATCATATACTTACTGCAATTAAATTAACAACAAATATAAATTTCGTGCATATTGTCGCCGCATCCATAGTCCACCTATAGTAGCTATGTTAATTGTAAGTATCAAGAGTAGGTATTATATATATTACAGTAATTTGCAGGTTGTATATGCATTAAATCAGTCGTTCCCACAATGTATTATATACCTCAACTGCAATATTCTGCTCCTTTAAATACCTAGCACAAACAAAAATCTTCCATAATAATGACGCAATAAGCTAGGGATGGGCATGGGTCCAAAATCTGTGTTCCTGTTCCTGATCAGGAACATGTACCAGAAAATTCAGGTACATATTTTGTGTACCTGTTCCTGTCCAAAAATCTTGCAGGTACAAATTTATGTACCTGTACCTGTTCCTGAATACAACATGCTGTTTCTGTTCCTGAAAAGTACCCGTTTATAAAAACGCTGTAATTTTGCAATTTTTTCTAAAAATTCTTCAAATTATTACTCTCGGAGCATGTGTTATTTATGCGCAGTTCGATGAACATCTAGCAATTGGCTCTTTAAGGATAAATGTCAATGAACACAAGACATTTTTGAGTACAGGTCTTCCATTGTGTGGACCTGTTCCTATATGGGAACAGACAAACAGGAACGACTTGCGTTCCTGTTCCCAAATTTCTGGGTACAATTTGAATGTACCCAAATTGTTCCTGATTGTTTTGGGTACTTTTTAACTGTTCCCAGTTTGGTCCTGTTCCTGTTTCTGTTCCCAAATACCCGGGTTGTTCCTGTACCCGTGCCCATCCCTACAATAAGCTATATGGTACATTACCTGTAAAATAAACGATAATCAAACTTTTCTTATCAAAGATGATGATCATACGTGTCTGATTTTTCAATCCCAGATAATAGCCCCCTTCCCCACAGGAAAGAGTGTTGGGAGAGACATAACGAGGCAAATCTAGAAATAGTCACGCAATACAATCAAAAACTGGAAACTGTCTTCATACATGCGGCTATGTATATACTGCCTCCATTAAAAGTAATGTGATGATTGTTTGACTTTCCTGCAGTCCAAATAATAATGCGTTTGTGTTGACTGCACGTAACTCAAATACATGGACAAGAGCATTGGAAACATTCATGTTGTATTCAGTGTATTGAAGTATAAAAACACTGAAGGTTTTCTCTTCTTTCTTCTATTTTCGTACAAAACACCACAATTTTTTCCATTTCCCCCATGATTATTACAATAAACATAGAAAGCTTATAAGTGTTCGGTCAATTGTGATGACTACATGTACAGGTAGCCAGGATTTCGGTCCCATCATTCACGTTGACCATTGATACGTGCACGTGTCTTGATAGGACTTCCCTTCCACCACTGTTCCGTTCGGTCATTGTCAAGAGCTTTCCTACCTGCGAAATGCTGCTTGTCCTCTGTCCAAATCCGTGAAAACACGGGGCTACTTAAATGACGAATGTGCATACGCACCAAAATTCCTCAAATGAATCACACCTTGAATCACATTTAATAAATAGGATAGTGTTCCATATAATGTAAACATATGGGAAAACCTCGTACACATACATTTACACAGTTATAGTTACGTGTATACACAAAACCATCCACAACTCGTAAAATTCGAGCTAAAGTACCAAGTGTGAAAACCATAAATAAACATTTTCCCTTAAAATTCGTTTGATTAGAAAACAGTGAAGAAAATGGATTAGTCGAAGGAAAGTTTACGCAAAAGAATTAGGAATGCGATCGTAAATTACTTTACAGTTGACAAGAGTCAGAAAAATAGCATTAGCTTTATGACCTGAGCTGATTTATTACTGTCAACCACGAAATATATTAATTTGCAAATTTGATATAAAATAGAGCCTTGAATACTTCCGTATGGAAATAAATAAGTATATTATGAGGGTTGATCTAAAATAAAAATCAGAACCACCGAAATTTACATAGCACTCCAGGCTACACACTACCGCATAAATACATTCTTATCAAAGCTAAATTAGAAAGAGCGTATAGTATAACCCCCAAGATTAATTTTTACCCACGGAAGATAATTATTTCGTGCATTTCACACTCCCTTTTTATCCGATTCATATTGTTCCTCTCCCCATAAAAAAACGGATCCAAAGTCATTAGAGGCACTACAAAGGCGGTCGTCCCACAGATTTATTGCCTTGCAAATTTTCCTCCACTAATTAAGCCAAGACTTGAGCACAGTATCAAGCTGATTTATGTCTTTGTCTCTTCTAAATCCATAAAAAAACTTGGGGAAAAATCCGGGTATAATATATCTTTTACTTTTACAATCCGCATATCTTTTACCCTCTATACTACAACCTGGAAGAGAGAGAGAAGAAAGAAAAAAAACTCCTTTTATGTGTGATATTATTAACATGGTTGATATCCTTTTTGGTGTTCTTTTTACATACACACAAGGCCAACAAATGAAGGCAAAGGGGGGAATAATTTGCATTTTTCTGTAAAACAAAACCAAGAGGGTGTGTAAAATGATTCTTCCTCTCCTTTCATCCGCTTCATTAGCTGCATCATGCGGAAGAGCAGACGGAGGCTTTTGTTTTCCCTCTTGTCATATATAGTGTAAGCAATGTTGTGTCTTCGTAAGTATCCAAGTGTGTAAAATAGACTAATATATGTACTAACTATAGGTAAAATGCTCAAAGTACATTGACAGAGACTTAAAACTTGTCCAATTTATTACAACCAATGAACTCATTGTTTCAGAGCTGCAAGTGAAAAGTGACATGCCATTGGAGTCACAAGGATATCCTCATTTACATACATGTATAAAAGGGAGATCAACACAATGTTGCTCGCTCTTTAACTTTCCCATGTCTCCTTTTCTTATATACTCCTTCCTTTCATTCTTGAAACCAAAAACTCTCGTTGTCAACCTCCACTGATGATGATCATGCTGATGAAGAAGTAGCTTAGCACTTTAAAAGCCTTATATATACTTATAGTAGTATGGAGCCTTTAGTATATAGTGTGGCGTTATGCAGATTTATTGCCCCATCTTTCTAAACACGTCTCCATGTTAACGCTGCTGTTTGGGTGTAATGTTGTGAAGTCTCTCTCGTTATTATCTGACACTAGTAGTACTTAGTTAGGCTTCTGCCATCCCGACAAGCATTACGCTTTGCAAGTGTGTCTGTATCAGTGTTAATCCATGCAAATGAGCTGCAGGGACACTCATCATGAAACAGAGACAATGAGCTGCGAAGTAATTACCCGGGTAGGAGGGAATTGTCATCTAGAACAATAAAATCTTATTTATTCCCTAATCCCTTCCTAAAACTACAGTATAGCTCTGCATAAGTTTCAACTTCCTACTGTTTTTCTGGGGTCTTTCAATCTCAGCAGTCAGAGTACTTCGGGTTCTATTCATTCAGTTCTCTTTGTAATTGCACTATATATGAGTATCTACATTTATGTAATCTTTAATTTGTCTATGAGTTTTCATTTACTAAATCTCACAGTTTATAAATGTAATCAAAGGTTGTGTGATTTCAATTCAATTTCCAAATCTTGTTTTAGAAATTTACTTTCAATTACAAATTTACTACCAAATATACATTTGCATATGGAGCAATAATGCAATGCACAAATTTAAAAGTTTATAGCATCTTGCATGCCTTGCCATTTCAATCATAGAATGCAAAATTTGAAATAGAAACAAGTGGGAGAGATGGGGTTGGGAGATGACTACTACATCCAGGTTTGAGTTTTATGAAGCAGCCGTCTCCGCATTTAAGTAATCATTACTCAGAGGGCTGGGAAAGGATTCATTCCGAATAAATATTCTGGATAATCTGGTTGTAATAAAAGATACGCTATTATTGAGGGGGTAGCTGGGAGTAAAAAAACATATAAAAATGGAGCAAAGATAAGAATAAGGAAAAGGGTGGGAGATGGCAGATGCAAAGGAAACTATTACGATTGCATCGTTACATTCTCTCTATTATTACGGCTCTGACTCTCTAATACTAACTAAATGCCAACAGATACGATACCAGGGAACAGGGCACCCAAAAGTTTGCATAAAGCATATATACAGTATGTACATATACAAGTTGCTATAAACGAAGGTAATCAAGTTTATTGGAAAGCGCTCGCTTTGTTTCCTATCTAATTTTTTCTAATATTTCCTATGGGATTCCTTATTCCTTCACAAGTGTGGATTCGAAATTTCTCATTTGTTTTCCTGGGCATCGCATCGTCTTCTCAAACTACATGACTAATATATGCATGATAAAGTGTATCCCCGAAGTGCATAATGCAACCTCCGTATATATTGAAACTCATTCATCCCTCCTGTGGAATTTATTTAACATCGGCAAATAGTGACACTTCCAGTGAATATCCGTCTGTAAATTTATGCAGGGGCTTTTGGTAATAGCTAAGCGTTGTTGTCTTAATATTATTATACTAATATTACTATATACTGTATATAGGTCTATACTATGCCGAGCAATAATAGAATGTGTAAAAATTGAAAAAAGAATTCGCTCACTGAGGAGAAGGGGTAGTCCTATTAAAATACTCGGCAGCCTCCTTGGTAAAATCTGATTGTTCCCCTGATATGAACCTAATTTAAGTCCCGCACCAGCCTGGTCTTTATTACGGCAAAAATGCAATAAAAATTTTAATAAACATCAAAGCATCTCAACAACGGCTTCTTCTTTCACAAATTAACTTCGTCTCCACACACTTTCTTTCCACACACAAACCCGCCATCACTTCTAATTTCCAAATTTTTAGTTCAATTAAATCCTCGACTTGTGTAATCTAATGAAGCATTTTTAATAAGTTTTAATATCCCGTGTACTAATGAATAAGCAATGCGCTCATGTCAAAGTATTAAAAAACATACCAAAGTAACTTGAAACTCATTTGAGTATTATAACAATAAAAACCAAGCTATGTATTCTTTAAAATCGCGTCGTCCCGTCCATAAAAATGCGTCGTAAAGCTATTCCATGAATTATTTACTGCACTGTATCATGTCCACTTTGGTTTCCACCGCGGTGGTGTTCCCCACATAAACTTGGGTTATCTACAGGCTATGTGGCAGTAGAAAAATTGAAATTGGTCCCAAGAGGAAAATAATTTTGAGGCCAGGATTACCTTCAAATAACTCAGGAATAGACGGTACCTGAATGAGGGATTTTCCCTCGCATTGTTACAGTTCATTAGGAAAACATTGGAACTGTCACTTGTGTGTCTCGGGAGATAAAAGGAAAATAAATTTGAAAAAAACCGACAAAAAACCCCTTTGACACTCTTTTGGTTCTACGGGTTTGAAATAACAATGAATTCATTTTCTCTTCCAAAATCCTCAAATTGAAATCCACATATGGACAATAAGGTATAGAAAAAGGGATTGAACTATTTGAGGGATTGGGAATATCAAGAAATATTAGCATCAAATTAGAACCACTTTATGAATCCGAATGCTACACTATACATTAAAAGTGTTAATTAAGTGCTCGTCATAGTGTTGCTCAAGGTTCCGTGCTTCGCACCTAAAAAAAACTTAAAAACTATATACATATATAGTGCTAATGGAACAGAAACCTGATACTATTCACCAAAAAGCCCACTTAACAGGAAGCTAAATGAGTTGTAGTGTGTAAAACAACGGGAAGCCGCTTGGCATTGGTAATAAATGAGCATTCGGGTGAATGGGCTCATTTCACAACTCCATTATTTTTCCAGAGAGCATTTAATTCAATTAAAACCTCAATCCGTCTTCCATTTAGATCCTCCTATGCCTTTTATCCACTCCCGTATTTTTCTCTCCCTGTCTTTTTGACGCAAGGAAAAGATTTTTATTGGCAACAGAACATATATAGCAACAGCTTTTATTTTTTAGCTAAACTTGTAACGGGAGTTTTATAATTACAAGATAATTCAGTTCTACTGAATTACTTAAATCCTTTCGGTAAAAATTCCGTTTATATTCACTGGGGTATTCTTAAATTCACTGATGCATTTGTTAACACACTAAACATTAACCGTATATGTATATGATACAGTATTTTGTGCAATATACCACGTGTGGGATACAACACTTTAGTAAAAAGAGGACTTGAATGAATACATTGCAGGTTGTTTTACTATAGTGAAACTATATTATAGACCCTGTATTTATTATACTGCAGTACACAATATATATGTACATACATAAATATGGCGTGTGTATGTGTGTGAAAGTTTGAAAGACGAAACCAGAGGATGTGGTCACATTCAATCAATTTCTCTTTAAGCAACAAATATGTCAAGAGAAATTGAGATTCTTTTCACCGAGGACTTGGCTCCGGCACCAGCGTAACAAACACGACTCATGTTAAAGGGGTGAATATAAATCCTGCAGATGATTGATGGATTTCAACAATAAGCAATGCGGTCCAAAGCAATCCTTTTTAGCACAATACCGGAGAAACAAAAGTCTGTGGTCATTTGACAAGAGTGGTGGTGCAACATGATGAATGTGTCATCACTTGTTAGTTCGATAGCTTGTCATACTACTACTACTATACAACTGTTGTCCCAAAAACTAACTACAGTTTTGCAATTGACTAACACTTGTATCCCTTTTTCCTAACCATTGCAACAAGCAAGACAACATTAAGTTTATCTCTACAAATGGTTGTAATTAACGATTTCATCATATATATAAAATAAAAATATACAGTAGCCGGTTCTCTATGTGGAAGAGACTTATTTCCACTTCCAGAGTAGCAGGCTGCAGGGCTATATAATAATCATATATAGAGGATGATTGATTCATCCAAAACTAGAATCAAACTATAGTATACACTTGCACACTCTACTATAGTATGTCTGATGTCATCTCATTGTAGTTTCTGTTCGGAGCTCTTCCTCCAGTTTCCTGATAAAAAGTCGAGAATTTTATTGTCAAAGGATAACTCCCACTGTCTTGCTTTATTGCAAGGTAATAGACACGCTTATGCCTGCGTGAAATATGACAATTCGAATTGTCATGTCATCATGACATGACTTATGCTTCCAACTAAAAAAAGGACAATGGATGAGCCCCACATAAGATGAGGCGTTTGATTGATTCGTAATTCGGTAGTGTCGAGGATAATTTAAACATCGTTCCATTCTAAAGTACTTACAAACTACGTACGAAACATACAATTTTTCTATTACAAACCGAAGGATGCATACTGTTGGACATGGAGATACTCACGGTATACATACTTACTTCCCCGTATGCTGTCCTATGTGGTTGAGATTCAGTCGACATCATTTGTACTTCGGAGCGTTTAGGGTTTATACAACAGACACTTTTGAATTGAACGAATCAACTTTAGGAAAACCAGGAGGTCTAGGAAATCACAGCGGGAGGTTTATCTGGAAGTTGACACGCAATTTTTAAGAAATCCATTAAATGCATCATTTATGAGACGGAGAAACCAGATGGATATTTCTTTATTTTTGCCCACGCAGTTTGTATCGTTTTCCCTGAAGTATGTAGATACTAGATATAGTTCTAGATATAGTATACTAGATACAGTACATACATAAATGCATTTAATACATACGAGTACAGCGAGTGGTCCGTAAAGCGTCGGCATAAAGTCGCAAACTTTTATATTTTTACTGCAGATTATATAGGAGCAGGCTCTGATCCTAATGATAATGACACTACTAGTATATGACTGCTTGTTGTATATAACCCGACTTCGGAATTCATAGGAAATGACGAAACGTAAAGAATCCTTAATAGGCTCACTTCCTGCACAAAAGAGACCTAATAAAAACCAAAACCCTCTTGCCGTCGTACAATGGATGAGGAACAAACCACCTTTATTATGAGTCTTGTAAGTAGTATAGCGGCCTTGTCTGGTCTGTCAATACACTTTGAATGAAACTTCCCGGATTGACAATCTAATATTTTCTGGCAACTCACTTAAATTACCTGGTAAAGCTGAGGTTGGATTTAATAGAAAGCAAACAAAATGAAAAAAAGGTTTCTTTTGAAAAGACCTCACGGAGGAAAAAATCTAATGGGATACTATAGCAATATAGTAATTATATGTAGAACACTTTTAACTATATGTATGTAGTTTATATATGCTTTATTAAATACTTTAGTGTATATAGCTTTAAGTTGAGAATCTATTATTTGAGCATTGGTTACGAACTTCAGATACTAATATTGAGCTAAACACTTGGACCAAACTGTAAATTCAGTTTACTCAAAGCTTTGAATGCACTATTCTGAATTGAATTTTACAGTTTCACCATGTAACTAACTACATGTTTAATTACAAGAATTAACAATAGACAATAGTGAATAACACAAACCACGAACATGCACAGAGGGATCGCAAATGAAGTTAAAATCACCCCATAAGGACTGATGAAGAAGAACGTTCATATAAGAGAAATGCAATAATGAAACCCGAATAATTTGCATTTCCTGCCGAACTCTGATTACTTTGAGAACAATTCAATCATTACAATCACCACACTGGCTCTAATTCTCAAATTCAAAAGGGCCTTTACACCAATATCATTCTAATCCCAGGAAGTATGTCGGGAATACATAATGCACTTTCCAGGGCATTAACGCGATAAGTCATGAGGGATCGATATCTTGTTGTTTCAGTGAAAGATATTACAAGGTGAATTACTATAAGTATGAATAAATAGGTGCAGAAGCTACATATTACTCACATCTTCCGTATGGAGAAATCCCTGGCATTCTAGGATTTCGCCATAAATGCCATCCGTTAATTACATTCGAAAGGGAGCATAGAATATGGGACAATGGAATTACGAGGGTGTGAGAGAAGTACAAAACCGAACAAGACCGAAGAGACAATATGAGTGCCCTGACGTTCCACATATGAATGCGTTTCTAATGGAAGCATATCATTGTTATACAGTATCTTCTGACTTCACTTATCAATCAAATCCACATACTCTTTAGTAGTCTTTAGAGTGAGTAGCGATCTTTAAACAGGCTGAGTATAGGGGATAAAATGATTACTTTCAAATTAATTACACCTCTAGTCATAATTACGATTCACTGCGGGAAACTAATACATACTTAGGAATTATGCAAATTTGTTTCGAGCTAAGCTTCCTGAATGCTGAACCTTTCAATTACATATAAGTTCCCATGTCAGTATTGTGATTGAAGAGGTAGGGTATGTATACCTTGAATTGTTGAAACAAGAATGCTCTTTGTGACCATCAGCGTTTAACAGTGAGCGATTATGTACATTAGGACCAGAACCGAATTCAAATAAGTACATGAATGTGTGAATTATTGCGTGAACTGGAATGTTCCTTTTATATTCACATTCTTAGTATGAAATGTACACTATAGGAATAAGCTAAAACAGTTTCCCATTCCCTACCAAGATGTAGACGTGAAGGTTGCTTGTTGCTTCCCCCACCACCGTGATATGGTCGTAGCGACTGCCGGTAGAATAAGTGAATGAAATAGTTACAAGAAAGGCAAAAATAATAATTTTACATTGAGTAAAACTAGTACATAACTTGTTAAACGATTTTTAATTCACATTCACACGGAGTATACAATGAACAAAAATGGACATCGTAAAATTTGTGAACTACAACAGACACAAATAGTAAAAAAGAGCAAGTGGCGAAATTTCTATGGTATTGCTCATATTAAATCACAACTGAATTTAAAAGGTAAAATTGAAAATGCACATCATTCTAAATTCAAAACTACGATTCCAATAATTAAGCTGTAAGTCTGTTAGGTGGCATAAAACCACATTCCCCAAGTCCCCTCAGCACCACACCGCCTTTCGGGTTGATGCTGACAACATTGATGCTCCCGTGTGCAAGCATCATTCGAAGCCATGCCTGGGATGGGAATTGCATTGCTCTGGAATTTAAAACGTGTACTATGTCGTAAAATGTTCAAAACGACACTTAAAACATGAGCATGATGAGTGCAGAAATAAAAATAATTGTGCATAAATCCGGATTACACCCACCTGCATAAAAAGTAGCGAATAACATTAGCGTCGCAAACGAGGATTTCGTAACTATCCTGCTCCTGACAAGGGTCTGCCCTGTAGAAATATTTTCTGAACCCTGCCTCAATACGGGATCCATCTTGATATAATTGCTGAAAAGGAAGCGAAAATAAACATGAAAAAAACTTAAAACTACTAAATCTTAGACACGACAGCAAGTTTAAAGAAAGGAGCACAACAACCACCACCAAATTGAAAATATCTTCTACACTAACCTTGGGCTCTATAGAGAGGCTCTGAGTAATCGGCTCCGGAAAAGACGGACATCCTTCCTCTAAAAGTGGATCCTTCTTCGTAGCCGGTAGTCCTAAGTTCTTCTGGATAATTTCCGCCGTCTCCCGTGCGACTGGCGTGGTCGAGCTGGCTATACAACTGAACTTGACTTTTTTCTCTTTAGCAATTTCTTGTAATCGTTGAGCAGTTAACACTGCTTGATCCTTCCCCACAGGTGTCAATTTTTGCTCACACGGAGACAGATTTTCATCATACTCCCCAACACGAACTAGATACAAGTTCCTTATTGATTTGCATTTATTCTTCTCTAATAACTCGTGATATTTCTCCTCCTCGCCTTTTCCAGGGGGCCTTCCAGCTAGTGTATATGGCTGCCGCCTACAAAATAATAAAAGGAATTAGTTATTTTGAAAGTCAACTGTACTTAGTCTTAAAATATACAGTAAATAAATCCAAGCATCGCAATGTTCGCATTAATAATTCACACACAATTCAGGCCCACATCAATATTCTTTCTACTTATTCAAAGGCAATTCTTCCTAAATAACCAACCCAACAAGGATCTACCACAATACCTAAATTGTCTAAAAATAGATAAATAATCCAAATAAATACACAATAACGGTAAATCTAACAACTTCGAACTTACTTATCCCAATCATAGTCCCACTTTGGATATCCCGAGGGTAAATTAATCGGAACATGAGGGTCAAACACATACTCAGATTCACAGAAAGCATTTAATCTCTTTTGATATAAACTGTAAGTAACTGTCCCACCAACTCCCGCACCAACAGCAAACCAAACTTTAGTTTGACTGAAAAAATTCCGGAAGCTTCTCATATTGGCTACACAATAATTATTCTCTCACACACACAATTACTTCAAGAATTAAATTCAATTAATTATCAAGGAATAAATTCCAATCAAATAGTTAATTTTTTAATAAATACTTTTATTCCCAATTAATTTTAATATTTAATTAAAGCCTCAGAGCACGTTTTCTCAAACTCTCAACAAGCGAGGATTCTAACCTTTGAATTCGGCTCAGCCGATAAAATCGATCTTACTACTCAAATGTACATACGGCAGAAGCACGTGGGCGCTCCCAGAGACTTTCCAATTCGTTCGAAATTTCGAGCGGGAGAATGATTTTGTATTTGAATATTCTATTTACAAGCAAAGACGCAAAGCATAGCAAAAGCAATACATACGGTCAAAGCATTGAATAAACTTCAATTATTATTCGTCTCCTAAACGTTGCAGTCACGTTTGCATTAAACTAATCTCTCCTCTTTTTATTTAAATCTCTTCGTAAATAAAGTGAAATAATTGCAGTGACCTTCAACCTTATTGTGAATATTAAAATTGGGCAAAAAGTGCATTAGCAACAATAAGAATAATAAGAAATAGTATCTCTTGAATTTAATTAAAAGTTCTCCCTCTGTGAATCGCTGTATCTTTATTAGGGAATTTTATAATTAATTTTATGGAATTTCAAAATTAATGTTTTATTTACAAACTTTTATTAATTGTGGACCAAATAATGAGCTCAAAAATTTAGCAGGAATACAGTCGTGTCTCTGGTCTTGAAATTAAAAAGCGTCTAGAGCGGACGCAATGTAAATATAAATACAACATTTAATCTTGTGTTGTCCTGTACATTTTAAATTATTATTGTTATTAATAATTTAATCTATGTCCGCATTTTTGATTATCTTGTAACCCATACTATTTTAATAATAAATACTTTTAAACTTCCGTAGTCGCACAGTTGTAATAAAGTTGCTCAAATGCCAAAGGTTAGGAGGAAGGTCAACAACATGTCCTCGGAAACCCAAATTTTGCTCACCTTTGAGGAAACTGCTTGCATCTTCTGTGCAGCACCCCTGAAAAGGGGGAAAGGCATTGTTGTGCAGCGCTGCCTTCATCCATTTTGCAAGTAAGTATGTAGATAGTTGGTTAATTTTCTTATTGTTCGTAAATGTGGATGTCATCATAATTTGTGCATATCTTGGTTTTGGCTTGCATAATTATCATTAAACTTATCATAATGTTTGTTATTACAGTTGTCGCATAACGGTAATGATTGCATGAAACTAAGTGCATATGGCTACTTACATATAATTACTTAAGTGCATATGGGGTCAAAGGTCAATTATTTTGTTTAAATGTTTAATTATCACATGTATTCACGACATAAAGCAAAGGTTGAAGTTAGTTAAGAATTAAGCTAGGGCATTGATAATCGATATGGATTTGCCTGTATTACTTACTTGAATAAAGTATTCTCATTATTTTTGGGATTAAACACTAATCCGTAAATTCTTCCTATGAACTCATAAAATATTATTTTGGACCCGTAAAAATTATTCAATTTGGCTTTGGCTGAATATCCTTTTAAACTCAGTGCTCTAGTTATTGATTATGGAACCCCATAAGCTTATATAGTTATTAAATTACAGGGACATCGATGACGACTTATAATTGTTATCGATGTCGATGTGATCATTAACCTACTGAGATGATGATTATGCATACTTGCATACTTTGATTAGATATTATTGCATTATTGCTGATCGGGCTATTAATCTTCGTCCGATATTGCAGGCGATGCTTGGTGACTTGGATTGAGAGCGCCCAGAACGTGAATGTCAGTTGTCCAGTTGAATGCGGTGCCAGACTTTTAAAGAGCGAGATCAAAGCGGTAAATGGACATCCGACATAATTATTAATAGATATCAAGTTCCTTTTTAGCTATATTGTCTATTTTATAAAAATTGCTTGAAGCTCGCCTAATGACCTTGTTATTGTTGAACTTTGAGAGATATTTTGGTTTTTATAAATAACGAAGATTTTCGTTACAGCTGGTTAAGCCACAAGTTCTGGAAAAATTAGAGAAACTATCGTGCGACAAGATCTTGCTTGATAATCCGAATGCTTTTCAATGTCAGAGTGTGGGGTGTACTGGCTTGTGTTTCTATGATGATGGAAACGTAGTATTTCTTTGCCCGCAGTGCAAAAAGTCGAACTGTATACCTTGCAAGGTAAATTAAATTATTTAATTTAACTTCTAGCTTACGATCTAACTTATTTTATTTAAATTACTTCGTTGAACAACTGTCTTATTCAATTTCGAAACCTAAACCTTGTAAACTATAAGTTGCTTATATATAGTTTTTTTTTTCAAAATGACTTCTCCTGCTATAGGCTATTCACACTGGTTTCATTTGTGAGGAATACCAGACTGAGAAACAGAAATGCGTAACATTAAATATAAAGAACCAGGATGAATATCTGCGAAAACTGGTGGAGGAGAAATCTGACACGAATGGATTTGATCAGCTAGTCGCTTCAGATTGGATTTCCAATGTAAATAACATTCCAGGGAATGAGCAGGTAATGTAATTATAGTGTAATTCCCCCTTAATTTGAGATTTTTGGTAATGCTAAACTAAATAATTATGATTTTCATGGAAACGCTAATATGTGATAGGGCAACAACCATACTTATAACAACATGTTGAGCGCCATGACAGAACAGAGAGTATTCTTTACGACGAAAGAGTTCTCATGTTCTATTTGCTTCACAATGGTTCCTGCGGGTGGAGGAGTTATTCTTCAAAATTGTCTTCACTTATTTTGCAAGTTAGTTTTGAATATACTGAATCCCGGGTATAATTAGTTTTTTATTTAGACATGTTAACCCAGTAACGTTGTCATACTTTTAGGGAGTGCCTGATCTCACATGTGGAGCACAATGATGATCCTGAAGTCAGATGCCCTAATCCTGGTTGTACTTGTACTCTAAATCCTAGAGAAACGTTGGCTGTTAGTATTCCTAAAGATTTTACCATGTTGTTTATACCTATTTATTATACTATACCTCTATCTACTTACTTGTAGAGAACGAAAAAGAAAACAAAGTTTCTTTTTGCAGCTCCTTCCACCGAATGTTTTAGAAAAAGTGAACAAACGCAGTTGGACCTTGGCTGAATCGATTATTGGGACTAAGTTTCATTGCCTGACTGTAAATTGCAATGGTTTCTGTGAACTTGAAGGACAAGTTAATCATTTCCAATGCCCACTGTGCTCAAAGACTAATTGCATTCTTTGCAACGTAAGTTTCCGTAGCAATATTAAAATTATGGAGGCTACTGGAGTTCTGTATTTTTCCCGTTTGTATTTTTTTGTGGAATGTATTTCAGGCAATACATGAAAAATTAACTTGTGCTGATTACAAGAATCAAATAAAACAAAACGAAAATGACCAGTTGTCAAGCAAAGCAGTTGATGTAAGTGATACCATTATACATAATTATTTTTGCAAATGAAGTGGCTTTGAGCTAAGCAGCAACGTTTTCGTACATAATATAAAGCTTTGAGTATTTTTATAGAATCTTGTTGCAACTGGAGCCGCTATGAGATGTACTAAGTGCGCCGCTGCTGTTCAGAAAGATGTTGGTTGCGACTGGATTGTGTGTCCGGTAAGAGTTCCTTTACTCATTATTACCAATATTATGGATCTTTATAAAGTTTTTGTGTAAATAATTTAAGAGCAACAAAATTTAAATTCTTGTGGTACAGATGTGCAAAACGGAACTTTGTTGGGCTACAAAAGGGCCACGATGGGGTCCAAAAGGTCACGGTGACACTTCTGCTGGTTGTAAGTGCCGTGTTAATGGAAAGCTTTGTGTTCCGGGATGTCGCAACTGCCACTGAATTATTCCTTGCCATTTAACTGACGTAATACTTGTGCCCGTTTGAGATTTGCTGGAAAAGTATTTTCTTACTGTTAGGTCAATTCATATTATAGTAGTGATTTATTGACATATTTACCTGTTTAGGTTTTGTTGTGTAAAATTAGTAAATTCGTAAAGTACTTATCATTAGGAGTATTATGTAGAAAAGACTGAAGATTTTGAACTGATTAATATGTATACAACGATTACAACAAGTCATTGATTATATGCTCTAATTCCGTATTTTGACTGAACATGACATCGTTTTTCATAATTATGTGTATTTCCATGTAGGTAAAATTAGTGTTTATTAAAAAAGAATAACGGAAACTTGACATACTGCATGCGGGTGAGTTGTATTTTTAATAATTTCAACAATGTTTGCAATATATACCTATAGAATACTTTGGAAATAAGAATTTTAGAGCTTGATTATGCTCTAGTCTCTAGTGTTATACTTAATAAACTCGAATTTGATTTATGTATATCTTTGACTGAGCAACAGTAATAAAAGAGTTCCTGTATTACCGTATAGTATAGCATAAAGAAAATCCTTTCGTGGTGGATATTCCTAGTTGTTTCTATCACTAGGGGGACATTGAGACTTTCGAGAAGAATAACAAAAAATCACCAGAGGTACTTAAATAGGTACCTAAAAGCCTTGGCGAGGGAAAATGTTTACTTAACTTAGCATAAAGAAAAGGAATGAAGGACTTACTGAAAGAAAAGTTCTGCATAATGTGTAAGTTTGAAATGTCCGAGAAAATCACATGCCTGAGGGCATGACAAAGTTACAGGGAGTAAATCTGGAAGATCATAGAAGCGTGACGTTGATCAAAGAGGATCAAATAACTGTCCATGCAAACATGATTCAATAGCGAAAAGTAGGTACATGTTGAAGTACATAAGTAAATCTGTCATCTTTAGTCCAGCGACATACAATACCGTCTACCATTACAGGAAGAGAATTACAGGGAATCGTATTGTGGGTAGAGAACAAGAGTATCATTTCAATTTATTCACTCACCACGCTCCTCAGAAAAAGGAGATGTATGAGGGGACACCTAATCATATCTGTCTAAAGTATAGAGGTTTCAGTGTAGTAAATAAATACAGAGTCAAAATCAAAATGCTCCACTGACCACTGCAATTCAATTTGACCAATTGTTACATTCCATTATTCGGCTCCACTCTAGGACGGCCGATCAAGTTCCAAATTTAGTCTCCTCAGGGGATCAGCTTATTTCCTTCAATAACATGTGTTACTTACTCTATACTCTCCACGTAACATTACATAGCATGGGGAGCTCCACGGATACATCACAGCTCCATCACTCACATGAAGCAGATCCTTTAATAAATACAATCAAATCTTGATAAAAGCAGATTCTCAAAGATTGGACTTTAAAACAATTTATTCTATATTGATGCAACATTTTATATTAATATCAAAGGAAACAATATAATATATAAGTAATTATGTATATACATATGCACATACATACAGAACAGAATTTTTCCCTGTCTCAATAAAAATGTTTGCCTATTTTCCTTCCAAAGGAGAACCTTTTGTTGGCAAAACCAAGAAAAAACAAACCTAGAGTTGGATCGTAAATCTGAGGATATCATGATAGTGTCAGGATTCTGCATCAGTTTTATTTTCCATAAGTCTTACGTAAAGAAAATAGGGTTGAAGGAAATAACACAAAGCGGTTTTACAATCTCGCAGAAGTTACAGATTTGAGGACTGTAAAGAGTAAAGGATGGTACAGAGGTAGGAAAACAGGAGAGCATAAGGATTCAGAGAAAATAAAAACTCTTAAATCCCTTGCCGACGGCAGAAGCTCAGTCAGAGTTTACCTCAAAAAGTCTTCTTTGCTGTCTGTTCATGCAGACAGAAAGTAATGTGCAACAACTTGGGGTGGTAGACTGACAGGATTGACGAAAAGTTGATATTGAGGGAGCAAATAAGTATAGATACATATAATAAAAAATGGAGCTTCCATCAAACATTTTTACTCTCCCCCGGTGTGCTTTTTTACTTTTGGGAGAGCCCAGTTGCAGATCACCCACATGACATAACCTTTGAAACCTCTAATCCTGAAATCAATACAATTCCTAAAAAAAAAGTAATATTTTCTCCTATAACAAGCTGAGAGCGAATGCTTATATATACTACATGCATTTAGCATGATCTGATCCGAATGCATTTCAAATAGACCGTATTATTCACAGTTTTTGTCTCCAAAGTCTTATTATCTTTTTAGTATCGAAAAGCCGCGCTATTACTACACAGTAAATATAAGCCTGCCCTGTCCATCCCTTCAACGCAGACTGGCGAAAGAGGGATGAAAGACACAAACCTTTCCTTTCCCTATATCCTTCTTATTGTCTCTGTGACTTGGATGATGCTCACTCATTGCCTTTTACCATGTATAAAAGTACGGAAAAACAAAAAATATACTTCTCCAGGTTTTATGTTTCATCTCCAGGGACCAATGAATCCTCTTTTATAGCGTCATGAATCACACGTAAAGAGACATTGCGATCTGCATTATTAAGAATTACCACGACATGATCAAGTCCAAGGTGTCCTTTTAGTACTTGCAGCATA